>JAKCPI010001481.1:0-147533 GCA_023213315.1 Euborellia annulipes
CGAAAATCCGACAAGTTCCAAAATAAAATATTTTAAAAATAATTGATTTTTGAATTTTAATCAAAATCGTTGAAGCGAATTTTGAGAAAATCGAAAAAAAAACTGAAAAATTAACATCAGTAAAGTACTAGTAGTTTTTGGCCGATTTTGCTTAAAAGCTTATTTTCACGCCCTAGGGGGGTGCCTAACTTAAATGAAAAGAAAAAAAATTTTCTGCGAGTTTTTTTTTTCTGCGAGAAAATTTTCGGCGAGTTATATACCGCCCCCATAATAATTTTGTAAATTTTCATATAATATTATATGGTTTTCGAATGGGGGGGGGGGGGCGCTAAAAAGGTATTGTGCCCCGGGCGCGAGTTAAGCTCACTACGCCACTGACTTGTTAGTCCAAAAAAGTGGGACCCACAAATTGGTCTGTGTGTCTGGACATTTGTAAGCACGAAGGAAATGGGCTACGAGCTTGAAATTTTATATTTAAGTTAAGAATCCCCCTGAGTTGTGAAAATAAGCTTTTGAATCAAAATCGGCCAGAAAGTACTAATACTTTACTGATGTACTTTTTCAGTTTTTTTGGATTTTATCAAAATTGGCTTTGACGATTTAGATTAAAATTTATAAATCATCTATTTTTTACAAGGCCTTTAAAAAGTATATCAGGGTATCCTTAAAATTTTTCGAGAAAATTGTTTGAAGTACACATGATGTAGTATTTCAGAATTTTCAAATTGATTTTCCGGCTCTTCCTTCCATAGAGCCAATGTTAATTCTCTATGGGGATTTGCATGTAAAAAAGGGGTTCCCTTTGGAACTTTTTACACATTTAAAAAAAAATGTCCATTTCATATTTATTTAGGATTCCCTATTGTGTATAAAATTGAAAAATAACCATACTTTATTTCAAGCAGTCAACTTTACTGTAAATTACAATTGAAAAAGCAACAAAAAATCAAGTGTGACAAGCAGAGTACACAACTTTCGATTACTGAATGTAAGAAAAAGTTGTATGCGGTGCGACCAGTCACACCATATTTTTTTACTTTGGTTTTTTTAATTCCATGTCGAGATTTTGATGGATATACACTTTTTTTTCCAAAAAAGTGGTTTTCGCATCGCAACATGGTCTCTCTGTCTGTGAACAAAATATCTCAAAAACAAAAAGAGCTAGGAGGTTGAAATTTTATACATAAAGTGTTGCGCGACACTAAAGCATTGAGAATCCCTATCTTAAATTTGTGAATAAAAATAATTTAAAAGTGCAAAAGTTGAGACAACCCATCCGGCTAGTATACTAGCTAGTATAAAAAATAAATTAGAAACAGAGAGTACCACCGGTAAATAAAAGAAAAAAAATCCCCTTCAGTAAATGTAGGCGGAGCGTATTTTCTTATTTATAAAGTTTTTCTCCTTTTTTTTTTAATTTGATGGAACACATATGGAGCCAATTTTATATTCTCAATGATAAAGTCAATAACAATTTTCTCTCAACGAAAGTTTCTTTAAAAGAATAAAAAAAAAAAAAAAAAAAAAAAATTAATTCTCAAAATGATTTTGTTTGAGAATATGATTAAAAAAATTTGGTGTGACTGGTCGCACAGCACACAAGTTTCTCTTACCCTTCGGTAATCGAAAGTTGTGTTCTGTGTTTGTCACATAAGATTTTTTGTGTCGACATGTATCTAGTTTCCGACAGGAAGGTACATTCGAATTTCAAGATGTAAAATTTATAATTATGGAAAAAATATTTATATTTTATTACCATGGCAACAATTTCTCCTATCTTCCCTATGAAGAACAAGATTAAAGTGGTCTTCAGAAGATTCCAATGGCAAAATGAGAATATACATTTTAAAGAGCATCTAGAAAAATTTCAAAAGGATTCGGACCAGTAGGTTCAATTAAAGTCAAAAAGTTTTTTAAAACAAAACTTTATTTGACCCCAGACAATGTTTCGTCCACTTGCTGTAGGACTTCTTCAGTGGTTGGAGTCATAGAGAGCCATATAATATAAAATAATCAAACAGTAGGGCTTTAACAAAAAATACATAGACATCTCTTTTCTCTAACTTCTTGCTAAGACTAAAAAAATAATTGATTTTTGAATTTTAATCAATATTGTTGGAGCAAATTTTTGAGAAAATCGAATAAAACTGAAAAACTACATCAGTTAAGTAGTAGTATTTTTGGCCGATTTTGATCAAGAGCTTATTTTCACGCTCTAGATGGGTGTCTAACTCAAATATAAAATTTCAACCTCATAGCTCTCCTCATTCTTGAGATATTTTGTTCACAGACAGACACACAGACAGACAGATATGTCCCAAAAACCACTTTTTTGGATTCAGGCAACCTCAAAACTTGAAGATCCATCAAAGTCTTGACATCGAATTTTTGACATGAATCCAATACTTTCTCTCTCTATATATAAACATATATAGAGCTAAGAGAAAGTAAAATCTGGTGTGACTGTCGCACAGCACACAACTTTCTCTTACCTTCGGTAATCGAAAGTTGTGTTCTGTGCTTGTCACACCAGATTTTTTGTGTCGACATATATTTAGTTTCCGACAGTAGGGTAAAATTGAATCCAAGATGTAAAATTTATAAGTATGGAAAATATTTATATTTTGTTACCATGGCAACCATTTCTCCTATCTTTTCTATGGAGTACAAGAGTAAAGTGGTCTTCAGAAGATTTCAATTGCAAAATGAGAATATACATTTTAAAGAGCATCTAAAAAATAATTGATTTTTGAATTTAAAAAAAAAATCGTTGGATTTTGAGAAAATCGAAAAAAACTGAAAAAGAACATCAGTAAAGTACTACTAATCTTTGGCCGCTTATTTTTCCGGTCCCGGGGGTGTTTAACTTAAATATAAAATTCCAGCCTGATAGCTCAATTCCTTCATGCTTTAAATTGAACACACACCCACCCACACACCCACCCACAGACAGACCATGTCGCGAAAACCACTTTTTTGGATTCAGGGGACCTCAAAACGTGAAGATCCATCAAAATCTCGACATCGAATTTTTGACATGAATCCAATACTTTCACTCTCTATATATTAACATATATATAGAGGTAAGAGAAAGTAAAAAGTATTGAAAAGAAACATCAATATCCTCAAGAGTTAATAACTTAATCTTGTATAAATAATTCTTGAAGCAAATAATTAAATTATTACTCTCGTTTAAATTATTTATTTTTTTCTTTTTAAATTTGTATGATTAAAATCATAATATTAATATTTTTTTTTGTTCAATAGATGAGGGAGGACTGCTAGTGATAGTAATAATGAATCTTTAATTGTATTGTTGGTATTTTCATTGATAGTGGCCGTTCAGTGTCTTCCCCTGGGGCTCTAGCCTCATGGTCGCTTGCCCGGTGAGATTGGTTGCCTAACTTCAGGCGCAAGAGTACTTGTCCTGCGCGATTAGACAAACAAAATTAGTCATTCTAATTAACTAGTCTTATCAAAAATTTCGTTATTTATTCTACACTTTTCTTCTATAATTTATATAATTTTTATCCTTAACCCTCTTTATAATTCATCCCTTCCGATAAAATTAATATAAATAATCTGGTGTGAATGGTCGCACAGCACATAACTTCGGTAATTGAAAGTTTCATTCTGTGCTTGTCCCCCCAGATTTTTTGTATCATTTTTTTACTTTCTCTTACTTCTATATATGTTAATATATAGAGAAAGTATTGGATCCATGTCAAAAATTAGATGTTGAGATTTTGATAGATCTTCACGTTTTGAGGCCCCTGAATCCAAAAAAAGTGATTTTCGCAACTTAGTCTGGCGTGAAAATAAGCTTTTAATCAAAATCGGCCAAAAAGTATTAATACTAATACTTTATTGATGTAGTTTTTCAGTTTTTTTAGTTTTTCTCAAAATTTGTTCCAACGACTTTGATTAAAAGTCAAAAATCACGCAACTTTTTCCAGCCGAAGAGTATGAGAAAGTTGTGGACCAGATTTTTTTATTTCTATTCAAGTCTTTTTCGGTACTTATGGACATTTATACCCCAGTCCTATTTATTTAAATTGATTGGTAGCCGATTCGATTGGAAGGGATGCGAACCCGCGATCCTTGGTGCAAATTTTGTATCGATATACATACACCTGTATATATAGTTTCTGCCAAAATATTAGAATTCAAGTACTAAATATTATAAACATATTAAAAAACCTCGGGCTTGGTGTTGGGGTTAGCGTGCTAGCCTCGTATACCAAGAGTCGCGGGTTCGCCATTTGGATACCAAATGGCTTAAATAAGAATGCCTGGACCCCCAATATGTATATTAATTAATAACGGTTATTGTCAAAGTCTTATTTGGCCTGAGTTGCCGAAAATATTGTGTGAATGTGTGCGTAAGTGTGAATGAGGAAAAAAATATTTTTTTATTTTATTACCATTATAAGGGTGAACTGGTCTTCAAATAATTTTGACGGCAAAATGAGAATATATATTTTAAAGAGCATCTAAGAAATAATTGATTTATGAAATTTAATCAAAATCGTTAGATCGTTTGCTCATTTACCTCATACTTGATTTTGAACACAAGCAAACCAGTTGGGGGATCCACTTTTTTGAACTCAGGGAGTCTCAAAACGTGTATTTCCAACAGAATCTCGACATTGGATTTTTGGCATGAATATAATTCTTTCTCTATACTTATATATTACATATATAGGAAGAAAAAGTAATAATTATAGCTAAATTTCTGGAATAACTTTTCTAACCACTTTAAGTGTCTCCTCAATGCAATTGCTCCTCTTTGCAATCTTTAAAGAAAACAAAAAAATAATGAATATTATTCCCGCTCTTATCGAAATTGAATTTATTTTATTTATTAAATCTGGATTAAGGACTCTTGATCGATAAATTGAGAAGAATAATCGGGGTTTTCATATGGAAAAATTAGAGTGGACGGGTAATAGAAACAAGTCGAGTGATGCCGAAGAGGCTGTCAACGTCAATAAAGTGTATATATATATATATATATATAAACATTTGGCATTTTTCCCGAACACTTCATTTGCACGATCAATATTCCATTAAAAAAAGTCTCATTTCATTTGGCGATGACTGAAACTACTATCGATTGTGATGAATGGACAAGCTATCCACTCATTCAACAGCAGGGTCTTTAGAAGGATCCCTCCAAGCTATTTATATGAAATTGTTATTGAGGAAGTCAATTATAGCCTTCTTTTAATCGAAAACACCATTTGTTACGACTAAAGTATTTAGTATCTTTTTTTTTATTAAAAAATAAGAGATTTTTTTTAGGTTGTGAAAAATTTCACAATTAATTTATATGCCATATAATTTAGAATAATTTCGGGAAGCGAACCCTGAACCCAGCACAAGTGGCAAGATTATAAAAAAAATGCCGAGAGAACGGAGCGAGTGCCCTATTCCACCTTTCTAAATACACCCCTAAATTAAATATAAATCAGAAACGAAATATATTGACCGCAGGCGGGCCCGAGCCAGCTGGAGGCGGATCCAGAGGTGTTTCTCGGGGGGGGGGGGGGGTAATCTGGAGGGACTGGTCGCATAGCACACATTTTTTTCTTAATTTCGGTAATTTAAAGGCGCATTCTGTACTTGTTTGCCAGAATATAAATACAAATCAAATTTTTAAAATTTTACATTAAAAATACATTTTTTTTTCGAAAAAAAAGTATTTTTTTCAAATCTCAGGGGGGTAATTACCCCCTTTACCCCCCCCCCTGTATCCGCCCTTGAGGGGGATCCAGGAAGGCCAAGCCCCCTAGCCAGGAACGGAACCCGCCTAAGGCGGGCGGCGCGGCTAGTGCTTTTATATTTATGCCACACACTTTTTCAAACAAAAATATAGTTATTGCCATATACTCATATATATGTATATAGATTTGAAAAATTTAGGGGGGTTCCAGGGCCCCCTCGCCCTCCCCCCCTTTATATACGCTCCTGACAGAGTCGTATTTACTTAGGGAGTTCAGGGCAGCAGGGGGCCTCTCCAAAACTTTCATGAAAACAAACACTTAAAAAAAATCAAATGATTTTTTTCAGTCATAAAAAAATTCTATATGCATTTAAAAAAAATATTCTCTATTTTAAGTATCTTAGGCGATGGGGTGAGGGGGGTATTTTTGAATGAATTGATCTTTCTAGGGATGTAATAAAAATAAATTATTTGATTACTTGTCATACAAGTGTCATGTCCTCAGTGGCGTAGCGAGAGGGGGGCAAGGGGGGTCACCATGCCCCGGGCGCTACTCACAAAGGGGCGCCAAATGGTCCGCAAAACAAAAATTAATTTTAATGGCTGAAAAAAATTTACCGCGTGACGGAAAAATTTGGTTCCACAAAAAAAATAAAATTTTTCCGCAGGAAGGGGAAAAAATTCCGCAAAATTTAGCCTCCCTAAAAAAAAAAAATCTGGTGTGACTGGCGCACAGCACACAACTTTCTCTTACCTTCGGTAATCGAAAGTTGTGTACTGTGCTGTCACACCAGATGTTTTGTGTCGACATATATTTAGTTCCCGACAGTACGGAACATTTGAATTCATTGTCAGATGTAAAATTTATAAGTATGGGAAAATATTTATATTTTGTTACCATGGCAACCATTTCTCCTATCTTCCCTATGAAATACAAGAGTAAAGTGGTCTTCAGAAGATTTCAATCGCAAAATGAGAATATACATTTTAAAGAGCATCTAAAAAATAATTGATTTTTGAATTAAAAAAAAAATCGTTGGAGCAAATTTTGAGAAAATCGAAAAAAAACTGAAAAAGTACATCAGTAAAGTACTAGTAATCTTTGGCCGATTTTGATTAAAAGCTTATTTTTCCGGTCCCGGGGGGTGTTTAAGTTAAATATAGAATTTCAACCTTGTAGCTCAATTCCTTCATGCTTAAAATTGAACACAGACACACACACCCACCCACCCACCCACCCACACACCCACCCACCCACCTACACGGGGACCTCAAAACGTGAAGATCCATCAAAATCTCGACATCGAATTTTTGACATGAATCCAATACTTTCTCTCTATATATATATTACATATATACATAGGTAAGAGAAAGTAAAAAAGGTAAAATGATTTTAACAGCATGGCAAAAATTTTCCGCAGGCAGGAAAATTTTTGAGTTCGGGCCTCCCCCCCCAAAAAAAAAATATATATACGCCCCCGTATAATGTTTTATGGTTTTCGAATGGAGGGGGGGAGCGCTAAAAAGGTATTGTGCCCCGGGCGCGAGTTAAGCTCACTACGCCACTGCATGTCCTTATGCTCATACCTTTTAAATTTCGGCTTCTTTGGCCATATGGACTTTAAACGATACTTATTATCTTAATTATGATATATATAAATTTAGACTCATTTATTTTGATTGCATTTTAATGAGATTGAAAAAATTTCAAATTTAGCGGAATTACGCAGAGTAGGTGCCATCTTGAGAATTAACTGTTAACTATTGAAAATTTATACTCTGTGAAATTAATCCAAAGCTTACAAAGAATAAATAAATAGTGATAAAGACATCATGTTGAAAAGAAAACCTTTATTTCTAATTATAATCTATTATAAAGTAGCTAATATAAAATTTTTATTATTTTTAGACCTATAATTAATCGGACAAAGAAATTGTCTTACAAAACTTTTAAACTGTCATAAGAAAAGTAGCAAAGCATCTTCAATCTCTACGTCTTTCCGGAAAACTGTGAGTGAAATTCATTTTTTAATTAATATTAAAACATTTAATATAATATATTTATCTTGATTACATTTGTAAAACAACTGAAGAGGAATTTAACATTTTAACTTGAAGAAAAGAGAAAATAAAGAGACGGCTTGAAGGATGGAGATGGATTTGGAGGGAAGATCACCAATGGACCTAAACAACAAAAAACTAAGAAGATGAATTCCAACGATTCAATTTATTCAAAAATTAAGAATACTTCTTCCGAATTATTAAGGATATTTATTTCTTGTTTGACTTCGGAATTACTCCTGTAAGTATCATATAATGGGTTTTGTTTGTCATTTTTTATTAGTGATTTTTGGCATAAAGAGCTTTTAACCAGGATATATGTTAATATTGAAAATAAAAACAAGAACTGGTAGCTCATCTCAAATTTGATCAGCGAAAAGAATTGGTGGGGGTAAATGAGAAGAGGTGATTGAGATAATCATATTTTCTTAGATTTATTTCATCAAGTCTCACTAATTAAAACATACAAAATTAAATGGTTCAAATAAAGAGAGAGAAAGATAAAAATGAATTTTTGAACGACCATCAAGATGAACTTTTATTTTTTTTTCTTTGATTAAAACACGAATAAATGTTTTCCTTTGTTATTTTATGGTGATGATTTTTTTTTTTTGCTGCCGTTGCAATGAATTATAAAAAAAAAAAACAATAAAAACAAGTATCTTGATTAAAAATTAAAATGAATTTTCTGGAATTCCCTAAATGAATATTATATCATTTTAAGTATAAATTAGGACATTTTTCATAAAATAAAACCAGTTGATGGTTAACAAGTTCATCAGCTAATAATTGTTACAAAGGGATAACTATAAATTTTATGCAGACAACCTTGGATAAAGGTAGTACAAGTGTCAGCGCGATATGCCCAATCCAACACAAACTCACCTCTCAAATTATCTTAATAGGCTGGTATTTAACATTCTATAGTGAATTGTTTGAAAACCACCAACTATTTACCGTAAAACAAAGCTCCTTTTAGTTAGAAAAAGTAAATTCGCACTCAAAACGTAGCGTACCAGCAATGTTAATACTTTAGGAATAATGTCTTCTTATTTTATTAAATTAATTCTCAATTTTCTGCCGTACAATTACTGAATTTCCATTTCTCTCTCTTCAGTCATTAGTGTCAGACCTGACCCGTTGTGATTGTTACTCTAGTGTAACTTTCATGGGAATAATACTGAGGTGGGTTCCCGTTTTCTTTCTCAGTAAGAGGCATCTCAAATAGAGTTGCATATTTTATTTATTTAATTTGAACTCGAGTTGTCTTCAACTAAGGTTTATAAGCTCAGCTGCTTTATCCCCTCGGGTAATCGCCTCCTCATTTAAAACAATACTTTCTCTCTCTATATATTTCATATAGGGTAAGAGAAAGTAAAAATATGTTTTCTAAATATGGGATTTGACAAATGACGATTTATTCTTAATTTAATTGAAATGGAGAGATGGAAGGTGCCCCCACTTTGGCTGATTTATCTATCTCTTCATTACAATTGCATCAGCCACAACTGCAAGCAATTAAATTCTAATATTTTTGATGAGGAGATTAAAACAGCAGATAAGCAAAAAAAATAACTTGATAAGTAGGAGAAAAGACCAGCGCCTGATTATCGTTTATGGTGGATAAACAAGCGCTGGTCTTTTCTCTTACTTATCAATTTACATATCCAGCCAAAACAAAAATGAAATTTTTTACCGTTGGACTAGGCCAGCAATTTCGATAGATCTCATGCTCATCATCTACATTAAAAAAAAAGACCAAATTCTGACCTAGAATTATTATATATATATTTATTAATTTGAAGATCAGTTGCTTAATTCTTGGTCACTTCAAGATGGTGATTAAAGAATAAATAAAACAAATTTTCTTAAAAATTATGTTTTTGCATAAGCAGGTATATGAATTGTGATCTTATAATAATTTTAACAAATGATATATGTATTGCTCCATTGCTGCAATTGTGGTAATTAGGGAGGTGGAGATTAAAACAGCAGATGTGAATATTATCTTTTTTTATTAATTAAATCTTTTGGCGATCGATTTCGTCTCTTGTGACTTCATCAGGCCATTAAATAAATAAGAACGTTGTTATAATTTCGATTATAATCATGTTTTGATATAATATTAGTTAAGAAGAATAGAATTTTTCATAGTTAACTGTCATATGAATGAGGAAACGTTAGATTTAAATCTTAAAATTGTAATTGCTACTATATCCTAATTTCTATTGATTCTAGGCCCGAAGAGATGAGCATTTGATCAATTGAAATTGTAAGCTGGCACAATCGCAGCTTAATACACCTTGATATAAACTAGGCATACATATTATTTGTCCCTACGCTAAGATTCTTGTAAACGCATATGAAACTTCATTAGAATTATGAATAAAAAATATATGATCAAAAAATAATTTAAAAATTTTGCTTGTTAGTAACTTTAAAGCATATATATATATATATATATATTCACCTATTTAATATGCCCCTGCTGTATGCTGTGTGATTCGAAAAAAAAAATTTTTATTCTAAGAACAAAATTTTAATATTTCATTTCTATTTCTGTTTTAAATTCTAATGTTTTTTTGATGAGCAAAAAAAAAAAAAACTTTCTCTAATGAATAATATAATACATTGTTAAAAAATTCGTATCTTGCTTATATAGAGAATAATTTAAAAAATAAGCATTGCGAGTCTTTTTTTTTACTCTTCTTTAATATATTTTATCAGAGGCTATGTATAATTGAATAAGAAAGGAGTTCTGAATTGTTTAACATAAACATCTCGTCTCTTTTCAGAGTATGTGATAAGAATAAAAATGTTCTACACGCTAGTGGAGGAAAGAAATCTCGGCGGTCGGAGTCTTTTGCTATGCCTGTCACATTATATTCAAATGAGCCTGGACTAGCTTGAGCAAACTCAATTGAAGCGGATCGTAGATTGGAGGTCGAGTTGAGCCCTGATCAAACAAGCAATCATCCTTCATCCTCTCTGGAATGGGTAAATGCATCCATTTTTTTTTTTTTTCAATTTATACGCATCGTATAAAATTTAATTTAATTTCGAATTTAATATACAGTATTAATATTATTATTTTAAAATAACGTAAATAGGTCGCTTTTTCTATTGATAAAAAGCTAATTAAATATTTATTTTACATATAAAAACTTATTTTAATTTTGTTTGGATTAAACAAAATAAAAATTAAAAAAAGACTACTGTTATTATGCACAAGGGCGGATACCCTTGTGCCCCCTCCCCTCTGAGATTTGAGAAAAATATAAAATATGATTTGTATATATATTCTGGTAAACAAGTTCAGTATCTACCATTAAATTACCGAAAATAAAAAAAAAATCTGGTGTGACTGGACGCACAGCACACAACTTGCTCTTACCTTCGGAAATCGAAAGTTGTGTTCTGTGCTTGTCACCCCAGATTTTTTGTGTCTACATATATTTAGTTTCCGCCGATATATTAGAATTCAAGATGTAAAATTTATAAGTATGGGAAAATATTTATAGGGGGTTTTGTTACCATAGCAATCATTTCTCCTATCCTTCCTATGAAGTACAAGAGTAAAGTGGTCTTCAGAATATTTCAATGGCAGAATGAGAATATACATTTGAAAGAGCATCTAAAAAATAATTGATTTTTGAATTTTAAACATAATCGTTGGAGCGAATTTTGACAAAATCGAAAAAAAAACTGAAAAACTACATCAGTAAAGTACTAGTACCCTTTGGCCGATTTGGATTCAAAAGCTTATTTTCACTTGCCTCAGGTGGGCGCCTAATTTAAATATAAAATTTCAACCTCCTAGCTCAATGCCCATGCTTTAAATTGAACCCAGACAGACACACACACACGGACAGACCATGTCGCGAAAACCACTTTTTTGGATTCAGGGGACGTGAAGATCCATCAAAATTTCGACATCGAATTTTTGACATGAATCCAATACTTTCTCTCTCTTTCTCTATATATATGTATATTATACATATACATATAGTTAAAGTAAGAAA
Organism: Euborellia annulipes; assembly: GCA_023213315.1. Taxonomy (NCBI): domain Eukaryota; kingdom Metazoa; phylum Arthropoda; class Insecta; order Dermaptera; family Anisolabididae; genus Euborellia; species Euborellia annulipes. The sequence goes on from JAKCPI010001481.1 coordinate 11,809, forward strand.
GTAAAATGTGTGCTCTGCGACCAGTCACACCAGATTACCCCCCCCCACCCCCGGGGGAGGGGGTCCCTCCCTCCGAGAAACTCCTCTGGATTCCCCACTGGTCATGCTGTGTATAAAATATCCAAATTTGAGTTTAAAATTTTAAAAAATAACCATAGTTTATTTCAAGCAGTCAACATTTAAAACGCAAGTTTGGAATGGAACTAAGGTGCTTTGGGAAACTAAATATATATCGACACAAAGAAATCTGGTGCGACCAGCCACACCAGATTTTTTATTTAGCCATTTTTCAATGTCCCTTACCCATTCGCCTTTTACTCGGATCCCAATTACCACCATTGTAACGAACATTTTAACCACTTTCAATCAGTATATCCTGAATTTTGTTTCCTGCGGCTTTATTGGCGGAAAAAAAATAGTTGCCATGACTTTTAGAATGACCCTTGTAATATATTTTAAATAATTTATATTTTAATACTAAAGTGTAGTTTTTATAAGTAAAGATTAACTGAAAAGTGTTTGCCACTAATGTGAGTATTCCATTCATTTTCCGGAAAATCACTTTTACCTCCATTTACACAAGTCCCAGTTCCAATTATGTGTAAATGTGACATCCACTCAACCACCAAACTAAATATATTCTCTTTAAGCGATTTATTGGTTGGTATTTGATATTCATAAAGTATTATTTTGTTTAATTAAGCCTTATTAGCAAATAATAAAATAAGAAAATCTCGAAAGTAAAGAAAGGTTTTTAAAATAAATCTATTCCTATCTAACATTAAATAAGTCTTTTCTGGGAAATCCTATTTATTTAATTTATCTTAGCTGAGTTCAAATATATCGATAGGGTCAAGTCATGTTTTATGTCTCTTGACATCTTTCAAAGCTCCAATATCAAAACATTATGAAAAAAAAACTTGGTTTATTTTTATGGCAAATGGGAAGAATTCTCTTTTTTTTTTGTATTTTCCAAGTAAATCAAATTGAGATTGAAAACTAGAAGAACAAAAAAATATTAATATAAATTTACCAGTATATATACTGTATAACATGAATATTTGGTTCACAAAAAAAAAACAAACAAATTTTTCAGAAAAAAATTTGTTCAAAAATAGATAATGCCTCAATGCCAAAAGTTCTATATATATCTAAATTTAATAAAATAAATAATACGAGTGGTGATCAAATAGTCCCAGGATTGATTGTTTTTTTATTTATACATAAGTAAGTTGTTATAATACCCTTCAAAGTAGCATAATTTCCACAGGAATAATAATTTTTCCACTGCTTGTAGGACCATGAGAACTCATCTTTTGGAATGCTGTTCAGCTAGATGCTGCCCCAAGACAACGAGCCTGTTAATTCTGTTGGACGATTATTTCACAAAAAGTATATTGACCGTCATCTCTCAGCGGTTATACTCTTCTATGCCTGTCACACCAGATTTTTTTGTGTCGAGATATATTCAGTTCCGCCGATATATTATGATTCAAGATGTAAAATTTATAAACAAAGGTAAATATTTATATTTTGTTACCATGGCAACCATTTCTCTTTTTTATGAAATACAAGAGTAAAGCCCCCCATACACGACGTACTTTAGTACGGAACCCGCCCGAGCCGGCCGAGCCGAGCCTGGACAGATCCGTCAGGGCCGTCTGTCCTGCTCGGCTCGGCTCGGGAGCAGATCCGCACGTATGTGGGCTCTCACGGATCGGGCTCGTCCCTCCGATAAAGTATTTTATTTTATTTTTGGCTCGGCTCTAATGATAGCTCACACCCATGCGGATTTGGTTCAATGCAGGTGGGCACACGCAACTGCTGATCAACTTGATTTTTTAATACATTTATGTGTATCGACCAAACTATCGCTCGACTAAAAATCGACCGTGTGCGCCCAGCCTAAAGTGTGCTTCAAAAGATTTCAAGGGTAAAATGAGAATACACATTTTAGCTCATCTAATATAATTGATTTATGAATTTAAAAAAAAATCCTTGGAGCGAATTTTGAGAAAATCGAAAAAAACTGAAAAAGTACATCAGTAAAGTACTAGTACTTTTTGGCCGATTTTGTTCAAAAACTTTGTGTGACACGAAGAGGGATTTAACTATAAAATTCCAACCTCCTAGCTCTTTTCGTTCTTGAGATCTTTTGTTTACAGATCGACACACACCCAGATAGCACAGTACGTCTTATGTACGTACATAAGACGTACTGTGCTATCTTGGCAGAGACAGATAGGATGCTGCAAAAACCACTTTTGTTCATGGGACCTTTTACTTGAATCCAATATTTTCTCTCTATAGCCTATATATATTACATATATACATAGGTAAGAGAAAGTAAAAATGCTCTGAATGCTTTCACCAACCAGCTGGAAACGTTTCGGTACATAATAAATTAACCAAAAGCTGATTGGTGAAAGCATTTAGAGCATTTTTTCTTGGCTATCCTCTGCTTCCGTATATCCTTTATTAAAGAAAAATTGCCTGAAAGTGACCATTTCCAATCCCAAGAGATGAGTTCTCAAGATCCTTCTAGTAATGGAAACTGGGGTGGAAAAATTGTATAACTCTCCAAAGGGCGTAGTACTTTGAAGGGTACAATGTTTAATTTTTAATAAATTAAAAAAAAATTAGTCCTGAACTTATTTATTTTATGATAGCAAGTTTGCGAGATATGTTTTTGCTTAAGATTGGGCAAAATTGCACCCCCCCCCCCCGAAAGTCGAAAGCGTGGAGGTCCTGGTTCGACTCCAGGGGGTGCAATTTTGCCCAATCTTAAGCACAAACATATCTCCACTTGCTATCTTAAAGATATATTGACTGGCCAATGAACAGTCTATTTGAGCATTGATTGAAAAAATTCCATCTTTTTCAAACAAGACTCTACCTAGTTAATATTATTAATTTTATTTTAAATATATTTTCTAAATTTTTGAGAACCAGAAAAGAAAATTGAATTCTCTAAATATGAATCCTCTTTGATGTATATCTTAATAAAATTATTCACAATTCTGAATAAAGAAAACAAATGAAACTTGCCGTTATTAAATTGTTTTATCAAATGATTCTCGCTTTAAGGAAAATTTCTAATGGGCTTCTTTGCCTGTAGAAATGAAATTGTTATTAGGCTGCTATTATTTTTAATTGATATGACTACCTTAACTAGATTTTCTTTATTAGCCGAAAAGAAGAAAGGGCTTTTAATTCTGAAACTCGTCCTCTTAAAATTACAAAATGTTCAAATTAATTCGCCTCAATCCTTTAGGCCAAACTCAGTGAGGAGTCGTGGAGGGGGAAAGGAGGGGGGGGGGTTGGAGGGGAATGACGAAATAATACAAAATTCAGAGAGACCTAGATCCTCTAGCTTAATTTGATTTCACAAAAAAAAAAAAAAAAATATTTTTTCCAACCATGATTAGAAAAAAAAAATTCTCGCACGCTTGGTTCATTTCATTTAGATCCCCCGTCCCCTCCTCCTCCATTTCACGGGCGTTCGAATCTCGTCATTTTCATTAATTCGAATCATCATTTCTTCTTTCACTCTTTTTTTTTCCTTTAGCGTTAAATAATCTCATCAGTTTGAACGAAATCTCTCCTTGAGGGGAAGAATTAAAAACATACCAAACTTGGTTTTATAAAAATGAAAGATCTTTTTTTATTAAAAATGTATGTTAATGTGATGAATGAATTATGTATTTTTTTAAATCTTTTTTATCAGCATTGAATTATTTTTTATTAGAACATTTCCATCATAATACCCAGTGTAAATGTATAACTCAATACAATACATGTCTGCCGTTTGAACACTTATAAGATAAAAAATCCCATGTAATTGAGCGCATATCAAACATGTTGACATATAGCCTCTATATATATATAAAGAGAGAACTCACTAACTGACTCATTGACTTACTTACTTATTTCCATTAATTTCTAAACCAGAAAAGATATCAATTTGGTTTCTTCACTAAAACCCTCCTTAACCCTAGATTAAAATTTAAAATAGTTGTTTCAGTGTTGTTTGAATTTCGGCCCTAAGTACCCCAAATCGGAATTTTTGTGATAAAGGCATTTTTTATTTTGATTTTCCAACTTTTAACTGAAAGGAGATATCAATATGCTTTCTATGCTAAACACTTCGCTGATCCTCTAAAAAGTAATATATTTATAAAAGAAAAATAATAATTATTTTTTTGAACGCGAAACTTTCAACTTTCCCTTTCAAACCAGTCGTTACTACGGTTGTGACATGTTTAGAAATAAACAAAGTGTGTTTGAGATCCGATATTTTGAATTACTAGAAATTAAGAAGACTAAGTACAGGAGCAGCACAAACAAAGCCTTTGGATGCCAAATGCCGAAGGGGACGATATTTTATTTGCCCATCTTCTGTCCTTATAGAGTATATAATTTAGGCACAAAGTTGTTATTATTATTGATGCACAAAAGCAGCATATGTATATTTTTTTTAAAAATGCTAGTGTTTAAGGCTTGGGAGAGTGCATGGACTTATGTACATCATAATAATGTGCCTAAATTATAAATAAGCCTATAAGGACTGAAGATGGACAAATATAATCTCTGTTAGTATGTTTTTTGTTGATGAGACCAAATGCTCTATGGCCAGGAATCAAACACAGGATCACCAGCCTTTCCCGGGGAACAGTATGCTGTCCATTGCACCAAGCCATCAGACCCTCGACTTTGTTGAGATCCTAGGTTCGATTCTCAGGGCCCCACACTCTTGTTAAATATATATATATGTCTCAGTTAAAGTCGGATTCGAGGTATTTTGATTATTAAATCTTATTCAAATATATAGATCTCGAAAATATTTAATTAAATAAAATCTCTCCTTCATCTTTTTGGCAAAAACTTTATTAATATATAATATATCCAAGAATTGATGAAAGACTTTATTTTTGCTGCTCCTGTAGTTGTTATTGTTAATTTTTATTATCATAATCCTCTCTCCAAATAATATTTGAATATTACTAACCATCAAACCTTCTAACCGATTGACAGTTTAATTTTAAAATATATTGGCTCAATAAAACCTCAAACTATACCAAGAACACGAACCGTTTGGTTTAAAATTGAATGTGTCTTTCAGCTTTTTAATACCTCTTAGAGCAGCGTTTTCCAAACTGGAGGCGCGGACTACTCTAAGGGGAGGGAGAATATTAGCCACAGCGTACAATTTTCTAAATGATTGCTAGTTTTATAAATAAGAATAAATAAATTTATGTTTTTTAGCATTAAAATTGTTTTTTTTTTTATTTATAAATTGGGGGAAGTGTCATTAAAATATTTTTAAGGGAGGCGTTGTAACATAACGTTTGGAAACCACTGTCCTAGGGTAATGAAGACACATTTCCTTTACATGAAAATTAATTCAAAACTCTAACCGTGTTTTTTTTTTTTTATTATTTTTTTAGGATAGATCGAGACTTTCAAGACCAAACCATTTTTCGTTGAGTAAAGTCTTTTTAAATCTGATCAGCGATTTCTGAATCGTGGCGTGCAACGATAAGAATTTAAAAAATTTAATAAAGCTTGAAAAGAGATGGATCCGAAGATGTATTTTTTATCCAAAGCTATTGGTGAATATTCTTTTTTTTCTTTTTCTCCAACATAGAATTTTTATTTCCTTTATATATGTTTTTTCTTTTTTATTTATTATACAATACAAAAAAAAATCATCTCATCTATAAAACATTTCGTGACGAGAATGTAATGCCAATTTAAAACATTTGCTCATATAATTCCTTTATATCTGATCCGTCTGGCTATTTATCTATTTGCTTCGCCTTGTATTTTTTAGAAATTTTTGTTTTAATCCATCTGCTATCATATTTTTTTTTTAATATCAAATTTTGCAATAATTCATGGTTTGTTCTTTCATTAGATCAAGTTAATCATTTCTTTAATTGTTCTTATAATTTTGGAGTTTGAGATTGGAGTCAATAACTGAATAATAAAAATTAGTTTTAAAAAAAGGAGGTGGGTAGAAAAGAAGGTATAGCAGAGGTCCCCAAACTTTTTTGTTTCATTGTCGACTTGCCAGTTTTTCGGTTTTGGGTAGATCCCTTGCTTAGCTAATATATATATAGATTTGGACATTCGACCGTTGGTTCTCGTTGAAACATTTTGTGAATTAAAATTAAATATACAAATTAATTTTTAATTAATAAAACCTTTGAAACAAATAATCTAGTGTTAAAATTTGTATATTTAGTTTTAGCCATTATAGCATTTTTGAAAATTCATCAACTTCTAATTTCTAACTGTAGTGGGGTGTAGAAGAAAAAGAAACAATAAAAAACACATTAATTTTTATATATAGACCTACATGTATATTATTAGTGAATCCGAAGTTAGTTACCGCTTTTTAGTGGGAGCGGTGAACGTGGTACTTTGATAATAAATTTTCAATACTGTATTTGGTTTCAATTTACTTTAATCTTAAATCTCCTCGGTTAATGATATACAGTTTGTTTCTACTTTTGACAACCTCGCTGAAACCTTTCTCCACTAGATATAAAGATGGAAAAGCAATTAAAAACTTAAGGTGTGAATAAAAGAATTGCAGCTAGATATATTCCATTTATTAGGCCCACTAGGCTGACGTTTCGGTCTTGGTCAAGCTAATTCTTATGTTCATGGAATATATGATTGAGTTATTGATTGTATGCCTAAAATGACAGCCCACAAGCTCTGAGGATGGTCTTGACCAAGACGGAAACATCAGCCTAGTGGGCGTAATAAAAGAAATATATCTAGCTGCAATTCTTTTCTTCACACTTTAACGATTATCCAGCTATCCACATCTTGTAACAATTAAAAACTTCCTCGCGATATTTCATAATGCTGGATGAGTAACATGTAGACTATATCTTTTTGAAGCCAGAATATAAAACTAAACTGTACCTTAAGTTCAAAACTTTCGTCCAACGCTGCTCCAGCTTGTCTTTAAAATAATAATCCTCAAAATAGGCATTTGTTTCCGCAATGAGCTCTTGGTTTCAAGAAAATCTCTTTCCAACCAGCCAATTTTTCTGACAGATAGTAGTCCGAGACTGCAAAATCTGGAGAGTAGACAAGGAGAGATGTGGAATGAGTTGAAAAAATTACTGGCTGTAAAGAGATTTTCTTCAAACGAAGGGGTGATTGTTGAAACGAATGTTTAATTTGAGACATGTCACATTTATTTATCTTAAATGAGAGACAATATTTTTGTATTATATGAAAATTCAATTTATGGAATTCCTTTACAAGCAGCTTTCATACCCCAACAAGTATCTGAAGCTTAATAATGTTATATTGTTTTATATATTTACTGAAATGTAAATTTAATTTCCCATCTGTTGATAATAGAGCGAGAATCGTTTGTTCTCGATTAGTTCTGGGCCAGCTAATTCTCCTCAAACGAAGCGCACATCTTTTTTTACTCTTTGACATGTTTATTAATTGCTATCAGTTCCTGAACCGGTAATTGTGTGATAAGCCAGAGACAGTGAGTCAAAGATTATTATTCTATAACCGAAACTGTCAATGCTCCCCTACATCAACATCCATACGCCCTTGCTTTGTTATCTTTTCAACTTTATGTACAAATATACTTTGTCTATCTTGGGAAAAAATTAAAGGACATACTTTATATTATGATGATAAAGGGTTTTTAAAAAATTGAATTGAAAATTAGATTAATTGGATAAACATAAGGGAACAGAATAGATGGGTGTGTTACATCAAGATATTGTATTAAAAAAACTTTGCTATAAAATTTTAAAGCTCCGTGTGGCAGCTGAGACTATTTAGGACACTTTCATATTTATTTAATTGGTAGCCAAAAATATTATTACTTAAAAAGGGAAGTGAACTACTGAAATGTGAAGCGAAACCTCTACTTTTCTTCAAGGGGCAGGGGTAAGAAATCCTTTTATAAAGTAGTTTTTCTTACAAGATTGTTAGTCATAATAGTGAGTAACGATAGGAAAGATAAAATAGATTTGAAAATAGAAACATATGACCTCCCGAAAATGGTAACTGAGATTTATATAAGCATACCTAATAAAAATGTTTGTTTTTAGGTACATTACATTTTATGCATAGAAGAGAGTTGCTGCTGTGTTGTTAGTACTATTAAGAATGAAGAATCAGCAAAACGATCTACGAAGGGTCCAGGATATAAAAATTCTTCATTAAATCACAACACTATCTGGCTAAGCTAATACATATGGATGTATGAAGTAAGAATAAGCAAACATACCTTTTACCTTTAACGTTCCCAAACTCGAAATCCTAGGGCCACCATCATGATCCATCAATCCTACTAAAATAATTGATCTAACGATTGTTTACCTACCCGGAATGGTCCAAACTTGACGACTTAAAAAAGATATTCCCAAATAATATAATTGATTCTATATACTAGTCGCAAAGCCCGAATTCGGCATCTAAATAATAATTTTTTTTTTTTTACTTATAAAAAACACTCACACTTTTTTCCCACTCACACTCCCATTCACACAGTCTTTTCGGCAACTTGGGACATTTAAAACTTTTAACGATACTCGTATGTTATAAATATATCTATTGGGGGTCCAGGCATTCTTATTGAAGCCATTTGGTATCCAATTAGCTTAAATAAAATTATCTGGGGTCCGAACCCCCGTCTTTAGGTATAGAAGGCCAGCACTTTAACCCCTACACCAAGCCCGAGGGCCTAAATAATAATTGATTTATATGAATTTTAATCTAAAAAGAAAAAGATTTAAATTCTGTTATGTTAACCATTTCTCATATCTTTCCTATGAAGTACAAGAGTAAAGTGTACTTCAAAACACTTTAAGGGGAAAATGAGAATATACATTTTAAAGAGCATCTAAAAAACAATTGATTTTTTTTAATTTAAACAAAATCGATGGAGCGAATTTTTAGAAAATCGAAAAAAACTGAAATAGTACATCAGTAAAGTACTTGTACTTTTTGGCCGATTTTGTTCAAAAGCTTATTTTGAGTGTCCGAGAGGGTGCCTAACTTAAATATAAAATTTCTATCCGGTAGCTTCCTGCTAAAAATCGTTCTACACATACAGACACACACACACACACACAGACAGACCAATTTGCGGGACCCACTTTTAGGACTCTGGGGACTTCAAAACATGTATATTCATCAAAATCTCGACATCGAATTTTTGACATGATCGCAATACTTTCTCTCTATATATTTCATATATAGGGTAAGAGAAAGTAAAAATCTAATATTTTTTTATTTTTATTGAGAACACACGGCGGACTCCCTTAAAAACAAAATAATATATATAATATATATAAAATGATATAAAAATTTCAATATAAAAATATTTTAAAATAATCATTCAAAGTTTGTTACAAAAAAACGAATATTTTTAAAAAATGCATAACAAAAGTCTCCTTTTTAAAGCCAACTTAAAGCATTTTTTCAATAAAGAAAGTGAAAATAGTTTTTGAGATATCGCAATATAAAACTTTTAACACCCGGCTCCCTCTCATGCACATACATAAAGAGATCTGGTTATAAGAATCTTTTAACTTTTCAATATTCGTTTTTAAAAAAATCAAAAAAGTTTTCCCTCTTGATTACCAATTTTTATGAGTTCCTCATAAATCAGAAAGTAAAAAAAAAAAAAATGTTTTATGGAATATGAAAATTTAAAAAGTAATAATGAAAACAATAAGAGAACAAATAAAAACTATTCGTAAAGATTTCTCTTTCAATCTTACTGAACAAAATTAATTAATATAATCTGGAGAGAAGTTGCTGATATATAAGATGAAATGAAGCCCAAATGCCTACACCACACAACCCAACACATCTCAAAGCTTCGGAAACATCCAGCAATACATCGACTTGGGGAGTAGGCAGATTGAGTCCCCGAAGTCAACCTAAATTAAACACAGACACGATCACACACACACCCAATCTAAATCTCAGGAACAAACCCAAGCCCCTAACACATCCACTAACCAAACCAATAACACCTCGACTTGGGGAGTAGGCAGATTGAGGCCCCGTAGTCAACCTAAACCGAACACAAACACAATTACACACACCCAACCTTCCTCCAGCTCTCTGAGACCAACCCACGCCTCTGAGGCATCCACCAAATTGACTTGGGGACCAACAAGACTGCGATCCCGTAAACAAACCACCTCAACAATTCCCCCTAATCCCATACTCTTGAAAATGGCTCCAAAACTCGAAACATCAAGTAAATCTCAACATCACGCGCGACTCAACCCGAGAAAATTTATCTTCGCATATATATATAATATTCGTCAGTCTTGTCTTTCGCGATCTGTTTGGGCATATTCCCATTTGAATTTCGAAATTATGTTTGGCACCATTATAAAGAACATGAGTGAGAGTCCAGGGAAAAATGTCGGGGATGTTAAAATAAAAATTTCCGTGTTGAGCAACCCTATCTCTCCTTATGAAAAAGTAGAGGCAGACGGCTTGTTTTTCAATAAGGGAGACAAAAAATTTTTATTCTTTGTCCAGTTTTTGAATTTTTCATATTTGATTTATATCAATGGAGACTATATACTGTAAATGAAACTAGTATATTTCCTATTAAATTTTCATTTTACATTCACATGTTTGTCAAATAAAATAAAATATTTAATGAAAATTAGATAATATGTAAATGATACAATCAATCCGTTTTCTGCAAATAAAATTAATTTTAAAAATCGATCTTTTAGTTCCAACAGAGAATTTCTTATTTACTTGCTTGTTTTGAAGTTGTGAAGTCCCGCTTTTCCAAAACATATCAAAACACTCCATTTGTCATAATTTTATATAAAATTGACTTTTTGTACATTAATTAAGTCATTTAGATGGGCTACTCCATTTAGGTAATAAGCACTGTATTAATTAAAATTTATTTCTCATTCGGACAAAAAAAATTTGAACCTTCATTTAGTTAACTTGTGGCTAATCTATTGCGATGATAATAGATTATATATATTATTATGCTTACCCTGGAGCGGCATAATTACCATCACCCTTGAATATTCATATCAAAAAAGTTATACATACAGTAGACTATATTGAATTGATAAGGTTCAAATAACCATTTCGCACGGTTCTAAATTTAATTCGATATGTTAGTCCATGAAATTCGATATCCATGTCAATTTATTATCTTTTTTTTGGGACAAGACCTCATGGATTGATATTTATTATGGATGGAAATGGATTTTTTTAAACCCAGATCTAAACTGCTTTTATCACGAATACGAAAAAATTTCACAATAAGTCAACGAGAGCACAAAGAAAAACATTATCCGAAAAAGAGATTATGCAGTTATATATTTTTAAGACATACAAGATGAAATCATCTGGTCCATTTACTTCACTTTAGATTAAAGTTTAGACTTAAGAAAGTAATTTAAAAGTAATTCAGATAATTCAAGAAAATATATTAGATTCTTTCTTTTTTTTTTTTTTTTTTTAAATTAGAAAAAATTCATCTTATTTTTACTTTCTCTTAAAAATTCGATGTCGAGATTTTGATGAATATACATGTTTTGAGGTCCCCTGAATTCAAAAAAGTGGATCCCGCAAATTGGTCTGTCTGTCTTTGTGTAACAATTTTAAGTATGAAAAAATTTGAACTACGTGATTGAAATTTTATATTTAAGTTAGGTACTTTTCCGGATACTCAAAATAAGCTTTTGAACACAATCTACCAAAAATATACTAGTATTTACTGACGTAGCCTACTTTATAATTAATCACATCAATATATACATTATATACAGTCTTAAAAATGTATATATTGATGTGATTAATTATTTGTATTACTATGTATTGATTGACGTATTTGTAATTTCGCAGGCCTGATGATGATCTTCTTAGACCGAAACTGATTTATTGCAATTGCAGTCGTCTGGTCATATTAAAAATCCTCGATATAATTTTTTGTAAATTATTTCCGCTCTGCGTTTCCATCTGCATCAAAACGAGTAAACATCCTGCTCACCTTTACATTATCCTTCTCGTGCTGTTTCTACCGTCGAATTATATTTTGGATCCTCTTTAAAGTCGTTTTCAAGTACTGAACACTTGCTCCGACTCAAGGGACCGTTACTTGCATTTTATATACGACCTACACTCATTCCCTTGAAGTTATACACAATCATGACATTATTATTTATATTTTCAATTACAAAGTATCGATGGCTACCGAGCGACTTCGACATGCTTATTGTTCCGCCAACAATCCCGAACTTTCACCGCGCTTAACTGCAACAATTGTAGGGACTGTTGCTCTTCTCCGTTGCCAGGCTCGAGGGCTACTAGTTTTGATATTATTTTTTAGTCTCACACGTTTTGAGTTATTTTGTTAACATCCCCAGACAGACAGGCGCACTTTTTTTCACATGCAAAATGTGTATTTCAAATTTTTTTGCATTTATTTATACTTATGTAAGATAAAAAACAATAATCATTTCAAAAGAAGAATTGAAAGTGACATTATTTTCTTTTTTTTAAAGAATTGATTTCAGATTATATTTTAATCTCAGATAAATTTTCGATATGAAAAGGAATATTAAAAGGAAATATAAAAGGAAATGGGAAATATAATTTCCTTCTTCCTCGCTGATTCCTTTCCATTTTTAACCTCAAAAAAAAAAGGAAAAAAAAACAACTATAAATCCAATTAAAAATATATTTGTTTATCCGGCGGAATGGGGTTCACTTCCATCCAATATGAGAGAGCTTGAGGTAATTACCTCTCTTCATAAAAAATTGGCTTTATCTCTTTGATTTGGATTCTTCTTGTCGCCTTCTCGCTTGAAATGGCTTCTATTATTCCTGAGTTGGTTGGCTGGTTAGCTTTAAGCTTTCTTCTTGTTTGGAGGTAGGGGATGCTGACCTAAATCCTGCTTTTGAGATTGGTCTTTAATTTTTTTTTTTTTAATGTAATTTGGAACATGAAAGAAAGATATACATCTTTAGGGGTGTATTAAGTCGTAAAAATTTTTCTTGATAGGATAGTATCGTATTTTTGAGAAAAGAGGCAAGAATGTGAAAATGACAAATTGTTTTTCACTAAGACAATCATTTTTTCTTTCTTTACTCTCTCTAAATTCATGATATAATAAATAATAATTTAAATAAATATTATTAATAATGTTTTTATTACTGATTATACGGAGGTGTTGACTTTCGAAACAAAAGGGCGTACGAAAATTGGAGAAAAACTTTTCTTTGAAGCTGTTTACTATTCTTGTCTCCCATTCCTAAATGTATTTCCTCCGATCTGTTTTTCTCTTTTCTCCGCAAGAACCCTGATATTCAATAAATTTGTCTGTTTTTTCTGTTAAATCTAAAGTCAACAGGTCGGAAAAAAATTCTATATATTAAAATATATATATATATCCAGTATAAAGATAATATTCTTAAATATTTTTAGGAACTTTGCTTGTTCTCAAATTTTGTCTTCAAATTTTTCTATAGAAAAATTTGAAGACAAAATTTGAGATTATTATTATATTATTGAGATTTGATTGTAAATATATTTACAATATTTTTGTCTCAAATTTTTTTTTTAGATAGTTCATTTGACTTACAACAAAGACTCCGACATTGTTAATGTGGCACATGTGGACATGTACCTCTAAAACTAGGGTTTCCTAATCAAGCGGTGTTGGCTGTAATTTGATCTCTCTGGACCAAAAACTTTTCATCTCTACTACAAATCAATAAATATCTTCTCTCAAGTCTAACTGATATATTGTTTGGTTCTCGAGATATCGTCTAAATAAGTATGAATTTTGATTAAAATTCAAAAATCAATTAATTTTTAGAAGCCCAGTATTTCAAATGTATATTTTCATTTTTCCTCCAAAATTGTTCGAAGCACACTTTAGTGTTCTCCTATCTTTCCTATGAAGTACAATTCATATCCCACACGTTTATAAATTTTGACATCTTGAATTCTAATATATCGATGGAAACTAAATATATCTCGACACAAAAAAATCTTTTTAACAAGACTGTGAGTGTTGTTTATTGGTGAGGCCAAACATCCCATGGCCCCCGGGAATCGAACCCAGGATCTCCGTCTTTCCGGGGCATAGGCGTGCTATGCTGTCCATCCATTGCACTAGGCCACCGGACCCTCGACCTACACCAATAAAACTCACTTTCCCTTATATGCAGTTAATCGTGCAAGTTACTAGACTAAGTAAGTGAAAAACTTTAAAGAAAAATTTATCACTTGTGCGCCGCTTTTTAAACCAGTAGGGGGGCAGATATCTAACACACTACTGTAAGCAGCAAAGCCCTGAGGGCAGCGGGGTTAAATTTTAGTGAAATGGCACCACAGTGCAACACCACTCACAGTCTTGTTAAATATATCTATCACTTGTTAAGTCCGAATCGAGGTATTTTGAATACTATTATCTTATTCAAATATATAGATTTCGAAAAATATTTGACAAAATAATCTGGTGTGACAAGCACAGAACACAACTTTCGATTGCCTAAGGTAAGAGATAGTTGTGTGCTGTGCGACCAGTTAAACCAGATTTTTTTTAAACATGGTCTTTTTAAGAATGTAAAAATCTCAGCAGTAATATAGAGGTGGATCTAATGTCGTTTGTTTTTACTAGTGTTGATTGCGAACAATGATTCCTAATGCCATTGTTTTGTACAGTCATCCGCCGATAGATTACTTCACCGTTCTATTAGGAAACCCAATCTTTATCGGGTTTTTAATAAATTTATTTATTTATTTGTTATATTTTGGAGATCTCATAAATGTGAGTTATTTTCCAAATAGATCTATGTGACTTTTATTCATTCATTTTATTTACTAAATTCTTGGTTATAATTATTTACCACATCACGCAAAAGATCATTTATATACGTTCATACTTTATCAACTAGAGCCTATGATTGATAGTTTAATTTAAATATATCAATGTACATTCTTAAGTAAAAAGGGCTAATAGAAAATATTTCGCTAACAGCAGAATAAATTTGGTGGTGAATTTTTGTATAGTATTTAGTACTGTATTAAAACAAGTTTTTTTTTAAATTTAATTCTAATTAAATATCAAATGCTATGAGATGGAAAATTAGAAACACTATATTCAGTTCTCATATAATTCTAGCACTGTTTTACATCACAAATCTTGAATCAGCTATTCGATATGCACTCCTCCCTAAACAGTCATTTGAATTACATATAAGGCAGATTTATGCTAAACATGGAACAAGAAATTCATATTAACATGCGTAGAGAATAATAAATGATGAAAAGATAAAAAAAAAATTAAGATCTATAAAAAACAGTAACAATTTTATATAAAGATGTTGGCAGGACTCATGTATTATAATAATATTCTTAAAAATACTATGTGTTGATTAATTGAGTTAGTTAAAAAAACAAAAACAAAGCTAAATAATATTAATATTACTTTCCTTAAGACACGGTCATATATAGGCTATATATATACAAAATGTTATATTTGTGGGTCTGGATGTTTTAGACTAAATTTATTTCATGCGTCCAAGTTTAAATTGTTTATGTCTAGAGTTGTTTTCCTTATATAGACATTTATATATCACAAAAGTTCCTAAGTCTAATCCTCTCCCATCATCAGGACTGATGTGATGAAACGCCAAAGTTTTGCCCACAACAATTCTAATGAAAGAGGATTTACACTTCTGAATTAATTGGTATTTGAACGTTTATACCTTCTCTAATAAATAAATTTTTGTCTATAATTTTTTTTTAAAGAAAGAAAAATGTCTCATTCTTTTATTGTATTTCTGTAAATATTAGTTATTTGTTGCGAATAAGACTAATTTCCAATCATTTGGGTTTGTTTTGTAACAACCAGAAGAGCTTATATCAAATCTTATCTCTCTATTATATAATTTTATATAGAATTATAATACACCTTAACTAAAAATTTATTTGAATGTTTTTTCTGGGTATGCTTGTTACTTGACTCGACACAATGATATCCTATTTGGGACGTTGGCTATGTTGGCGTTACACCAACCTCCCTCAACCTAAATGTAACGACATCTTTGCCATCATGAAAGTGAAATGTCCTAGGTTCGAATTGCGAACTATGTCTAATCAATACAATCATCTCGCATTGATTTATTTTCTTAAACAATACATTTATTGGAGGACCCAGGATTTTGTTTCTAAGGGGAGGGGGCGGGGGTGAAAATTGTGGTAGTTGAAGATTCAGTGACAATGAAGATAGATAAAGATTTAAATTAAAAGTAAATAAATAAGTTCTGTATTATTAAAATTAAAATTATAATACGCTTATAGCCCAGTGGCGGATTAATGCAATTTTGTCGGGGGGGGAGGTTTTTTTTTTTTTTATTTAAGGACTTTGTGGGCATCTATGGTCATTTAGACCCCTTTCCTATTTATTTAAATTGATTGGTAACAAATTCAATTGAAATTAAAGCCCGGAAATAATAATTTCTTTAGATTACTAGTTTTTATAACATTGTGAATTTCTTCTCGGGGGGTGGGGGGCGATCGCCCCCCCCCCCCTTTAATCCGCCCCTGTTATAGCCTTACTTGCTGATGCGCTTTATTATAAATAATAAAAATTATATGTTCCTCTCCAAAAGGGTGCTTCTCTGGATTCCAGAGTCTGGAATCACTATATTATATATATATAAAGATATAATATTGGGACCTCGTTTTGCAAACTACCGCCTTTTTAGAAATAAATTCCTATCATTTAGTAAAACTTTATTTATTAAGTCTGATATTAATTGTTAAATTTTATTATTATTTATTTTTTGAAATTTAATTATTATTTAATTCATTTGTAGAATATCTAGAAGACAAAAGGAGAGAATAAGATCACCGGCAAAATAGACGGACCAGATTTAAGAAAAACTTGGCATCACCCGCCACGCTGCTACATCGATGGCAGCAAGAAATAGGACATGATAGCCCGGCTCCGATCAAGATTCGAGCTTTTAAAAGAGGAAAATGACATTGAAGAAGAATTTCTTCATATATTCATCAGTTGGGCGATATCTTATTAGAAGAAAAATATAGAACTATATCCCAAAAAACTTGATTTATTTCCTTCGAGGAAGAATACCTACAAACTCGATTGCTACCGCTGGTTTAAAAAACAGATTCTCAAATCAGGTTCGCTATTTCTTATTTTTAGGATATTTTCTATTTTTGATTATGTTAAAACTCTTGATTCTTTAAGGTTACATTGTTTTTCTTCCTTTTTCTCCCAAATCAATAAGCTTTAAATTTTGACAATCTCTCTAAATTAATTAAACAAATATTAACATACTTACCAATGACGGTAGCCAGAATGACGAGCCCGAGGACAACAGCAGTGGCCACCATGACCAACAATTGAGTGGTCTCATCATCAAGCAGGTCCACCGGAATCGTGTTAGTTGCATTCGAGGTATAATTAAAGTCAATATAGGTGTCGACTTCGGCATCGGTGACAGAGGTTGGCAACCAGATCGAGTCGTTGCTGGCCGTATAATTGGCCATGTCGGCACGGGTGTTCCTCAGCAGACCCTGTGGGCCGCCGTCGACGTAGTCAGGTGGTGGTGCTGGTGTTCGTACTCGTGATCGTGATCGTGGTGCAGGGTGCGGGCGGGCGCCGGGACCGCCGCCGCGCGCCGGCCGCCGCTGCCCCGGCGCCGCCCCGGCGTCCGCCGCGCGGCCGCCGCCGGCCACATGCCGCCTCCCGCCCCCTGAAATATAGACCTCATGTAGATAAGCAACTCGTTTCTATTACTATCATAATTGTTATTATAAAAGATTTTAAGTTAAAAATTAAGTTTGAAACTCTTAATAATTTTAATTCTTATTTTCAGTTTAATAAAAAATGTTATTTATCAATCTATAAACAAGAATCCAAAGATCAATGAAGAAAAGGCTTAACTTTGAAAACACAAGAAATGATCATTCAGAAACAACTATTGATTTATAATATATATTTCAAACAACTACTGTGGTCTAGTCTCTTCGGATACGTTCAAACTTTAAACTGATTGAAAAGAAAAGGAATGAAGCTTCTTTTTGGGTAAGCAAAAAAATTAATTCTCTATACAGCGAAACCTCTATTCCGGGTATATATACATTGAATATTTGAAAAATTAAAGTGGCAGTAGACAGTAGATAGGAAAAGAGCATGCAGCCAGGCAATAAGTCTCCACGAAATTAAACTCTATTAAGGAAACAGTTTCGGTTTTAATGAAATAAAACCATCTTCAGTCCAGTTGACAACTCCACTATTTGACTAAATGCTCTGTCATTCGAGTTCATACTCTCGACTATTGGACTGAAGATGGCTTTATTTCATTAAAACCGAGACTGTTTCCACACACAGAGAGTTTAATTTCGTGGAAACTTATTACTTGGCTGCACATTCCTTTCCTATCTACTATATAATATCTATCTACTATATCCTATCTACTATACAATGAATATACAGGGTGATTATAAAAGGACTTTACAACTTTGAAAGCACATACATATTTATTGAAATTACTTACAGAATTGAGAAAGGTGTCATTTTGTCACAAAACACTTCAGGTTTAACATATGAGTGTCATTTTGGTTCGATGTGACTGCCGTTGGTAATGCGACATACATCCCACCGATAATCGATTTCTTGCCACACTCGTTTCAGCATATCAGTTGTAACTTGTGCAACTGCACTTGCTTTCAACGTCGGTGGATTGGCCGTGCAGGGCCAATTGCATGGCCACCTCGCTCACCGGATTTAACACCTTTGGATTTCTTCCTGTGGGGTTTCATTAAGGATAAAGTTTATGTTCAGCCTCTACCAGACAATCTTAATGACCTCCGAAATCGGATCAACGCTGCAGTTGCACAAGTTACAACTGATATGCTGAAACGAGTGTGGCAAGAAATCGATTATCGGTGGGATGTACCATGGTATGTCGCATTACCAACCCATCGAACCAAAATGACATTCATATGTTAAACTTGGAGTGTTTTGTGACAAAATGACACCTTTCTCAATTCTGTAAGTAATTTCAATAAATATGTATGTGCTTTCAAAGTTGTAAAGTCCTTTTATAATCGCCCTGTTATATATATATATATACAATAGAAGCATCGAAGAATTTGGAGATTAATTTAAATACAAATGTACAATAAATGATCCAAAGAAAGCGTTTTTTTAATACTTTCAAGTTTAATCTCAACAGACATCTCAGTTCCCGCAGTTGAATTCTCCTTTTATTTTTTTTTATTTTTATTTTTTTTTTTTGGAATGGGTGCATAAGGTCCGAAGACCTATAATGACCAATAGTCACATGCAGCCAGGAAGAAAATAAAAACAAAAGGAGAAGCATAAAGGGGAAACTCAACTGCGGGAACTGAGAAGATGCCTGTTGAGGTTAGACTTGAAAGTCTGAAGATTGTAGGTTTTGGGGAAGATAGACGCAGGGAGCTTGTTCCAATCACGGGAGGTCATGGGGACAAAGGAAGAATGAAATTGTTTTGTTCTGTTAGTCGTGATCTGAACAGCATAGGGATGCTGGGAAGATGCCCTCTTGTGTTCCGTGAATATGTTGCATTGGGTGGGATAATTGATTTTAATTCGGCAGAGCATTGACCATGGTAATACCTGTAGAAGAGAGATAGTGAAGATACTCTTCTTCTATGCTCCTCCTTTGACCACTGGTCATTATAGATCTTCGGACCTTACATTTGGATCTCTTAGTTGAGTATCTCCCACCTACTCGTATTTATATTTCTCTTATTCTTCCTGGTTCCATGTGACATTGGTCATCATAGGGCTTTGAACCTTATGGATCCATTCATTTTCAAAAATTTGAGAAACATACATATATATTGTTGCTATTTAAATTTGGCTATATATATATATAGAATGGAAAAGAGCAAGTACCGGTGCAGCAAATAAAGAGAGCCTTTGGATGCCAAATGCCAAAAGGGAGACGTTTCGTACAAAATTGTATTTGTCCATCCTCAGTCCTTGTAGGATATAAACCAATTAGGCACAAAGTTGTCAATGTTGTTGGGGCACGAAGATATCTTATCTTATAAACTCTCACAAAATATTGACACTCGAGTGTTTTTATAAAAAAATATACATGTGCACAAATTCGAGCCACCAACAACAATGACAACTTTGTGCCTAATTAGTTTATAAGCCTACAAGGACTGAGGATGGACAAATAAAATTTTGTCCGAAACGTCTCCCTTTCGGCATTTGGCATCCAAAGGCTCTTTGCTGCACCGGCTCTTTTCCATTTCTTAACATCAACAGCAACTTCTCTTCAATTTATATTATATATATATATATATTAGTTTGATTGAAAAGTCAGCATAAAAAAGAAAACTCTGGTTATTTTCTCTTTATTGGTTCTTTCTATAAACTTACTTGTTAGTATATTTTTTTATATTTTCATTCCATCCATTCAATGAACAACTTCCCTTGTGCCACAAAGATTAATTTAAATTATATTTGCTACGTTTTAATTTTTTGTAGCAGAGAAATAAGTTAAAAAATGAAGTCCAGTATATCTTTTGTTTAATTCGTTCGACATAAAAGTATTCTTACTCCCAGTTGAAGATTAAGCTCGTTCTGGAAGAAAATAAGCTATCTACTCCTCCAGTAAGCTAGTTGAAAAATTACCTGTTAGTTAGGCCTATTTTTAAGATCTATTTTATCTGATGCCACGGGTGCTAGCTCGGTCCGATCCACCAATTTAAAAAATTTTTTAAATGAAAATGAAACCATTCAAAAAAACCGAACACTTCGTTCTAGGTTTGCATTTTAAACCCTACACCAAGGCCCAATACATTTATTTTATAGATATAAATGTAATATTTTTATATTCCTTGTTGATGTCTAAATGGTCTGATTTTGCATCTTCAACTGGGTAAGAATGCTTTTATGTCGAATAATAAACAAAATAATTCCTCGATTTCATTCTTCAATTAATTTTCTTTTTCTCCTCACATTCTAATTTTCTTTAAAATGGCCAAGCTTATTTCTTCTAGGCACATATCACTTAACTAACTGAATGGGGACTATATTGTATATTAATTACCACTGTCCCCATTTAGATCTCTAGTTTGAATCTGTTTAAAAACAATAATTTAATTATTGACCTTTTCAGGCTAAATTAAACACAAGAAAATCTAAACAGTACTCTCTTGAAATTAATTAAAGACTATATATAATTTAATTAACGCTCATATAATAGAGCCAATAAAGTTGAACGAGATGAGAGTTGGAGGGAAAATATTTGTTTTTTATTTAAAACCATGTTAAATTAATTATTAAAGTGTTTTTTTTTTCTCTCTTTCTTTCCTTTAAAGAGAGTTGGGGGTGGGATCGTAAAAACTTTCTTTTTTATTTATTTTTTTTTTTTAGTTATTTGAGTTTTTAATTGTTGCTTGATCAATTAATTTCTCTCTTATTACTTCAAAGAATTTATAATTATTAATTATATGGAGAAATAATGATTAAATTTGATTTAAAAGAGGCCAATTAGTCTCTGTCCATATTTAATTAATTAATCAATTAGTAACTAATATCATTTAAATAAAATTTTGTCGCTCAGGAATCACTGACCTTTTGAACATGAACTTTAAAATCTCTCTCTCTGCTAAGGGCTAGGACTATTTCTTTAAAATAAAATACGTGTTATATTTAATACTAGCCGCGTCGCCCGCCTTCGCCCCCCTGGACCCCCCTCCAGCTGGCTCGGGCGCCTGCGGCGGACCCTCGCCTTTTCTTATTTATGAGAACCCGTGGCGCCCGCCTTTGCATATAGACAGGGGGCTTCGCCCCCTGGACCCCCGCCAGCTGGCTCGGGCCGCCTGCGGCGGACCCTCGCTTTTTCTTAATTATGAGAACCCGTGGCGCCCGCCTTTGCGTCTAGACAGGGGGCTTCGCCCCCTGGACCCCCCATCATCTGGCTCGGGCCCGCCTGGGGCGGACCCTCGCCTTTTCTTCTTAATTGTGAAAAGAAAATTATTATTACTACTATTCCAAACCAGTGCCTGCTTGAGGATTTGTTTACATTCATGGAATACACAAATGAAAAGAATACATAAATATTTCTCTATACATTTCCTATGGGAGAAATCGTAACTTTAAAAATTAATAGCTCAAAAAGTTATGGGAATTCCGGGATGAAAATAATTTTCCTGTAATCCCGAGAAGGTCCTCTTTATACATAAAAAATTTCATTTCAAAATACCAACGGGAAGTTGCCTAAATAGAGCGTGACAGACAGACAGACAGACGGACAGACAGACAGACGGACATTAGTGAATTATATATAGATTGTAATGTCATGACTTACTTTAGTAGAGAAGATATTACATATTACTAATTGTCGGTAAAAGACTAAATTCAAGAATGCTTTATGTAAGATATAATCTTGGACAGGAAGGGGGGATTTGAAGGGGACTAGACCTATACTTAAGCTGCAAAACAGTTTTTAGTTTTCCGAAAGTTGAAAAAAGCGCACTTAGGTGGTTTCTGAAATAAACGATTCAATTCCGGAATCAAATTTTATGTGGAGTATATAAAGTTGGAATAGGTTCATTCTAAACTTAAACCCAATATGAGATAAATAAAGGATATAGCTTGTTCTATTTCACTTCTTTGATAAATTAACTTTTTGAACAGCCTATATATTTTTGATTTTTCCGGCATTTTCAATTATTATTTCCTCATTAAACTTTTGTTCCCTCTTATCTCAAGATTAGAGAAGAGAAAGGTCAAGCAATCTCTCTCTTTCTTTTCCTTGAATCATTAATACACTCCGAATTTCTGACAACAGAAAGAACCATCCGTCAAGAAGGACTTGTAATATTCTTTGATAGAGGATGATAAAAATTTCATAAATTCCAACTTGTTTTGGACTCTTTTCTAAAGTACGCGGTCTATATAATCTTAATAAAGATAAAAGGAGGGCATCATCTAAACATCGTCATTTTGAGTACATTTTTGTTTATACTAAATTTATCATCAAGAGAGGATCTAATCTTCTTAGCTTAAATAATTCACCAAAAGACAAAAAAAAATATCTCTCTTTTGATGATATGTCGTTTTAGTTTCAACTTTACTAGCATTTGACTTTGGCGTATTCACCCACTATTTTTTTTTATTTTAACAAGACATTTTTATACCTGTGAAAATTATTTTCTTTTAAAAAAATTGAATCAAGTCAAAGTAATTTTGTTATAATATCACACTGAAAAAATTTTCATTTAAAAAATTTTAGTGTTATACAATTCATATTTTATAATTTCCAAGCACGTTCCACATTTATATATCTTTAATTTGAGACACTGAAGATGGAATGCGTTATGCAATCTGAATTATTTGCTAAATACTTGGAAACGTTTAAGAAGCAAGGCAAGATGATATATATATATATAGGCAGTGCCGGATTATCCATTAGGCAGAGTAGTTCGATCGCCTATGGACCTCACGCTTTTTAGGGGCTCCGCAATATAAGATTTTTTAAAAACTCTTTCGACATCTTAGGCCATTTAAACCCTGTCTATTTTTGTTTAAATTGATTGGTTGCCAATTCATTTGAAATGAAATTTTGTCGCTGATGTGAACTCGGGACCCCTGGTAAAAGTGGCAAACAACGCAGGGAAGTATGTATAATTATTTTTCGAGCAGAGGGGTGGGCCCGAACTCATTTTTAAAGATTAATTCCGCTCCTTTTTATAAACATATTTTTAAATTAATTTATATAAGTTATTATTTCGATTTTCCCACGAGCCCAATGAGGACATTTTGATCATTTTATAAAGAGGGTGGGGGGCCTAAAATTGTTGTGTAATAAAATTATATTGGGAAAGTTATCAGCTGACAGAACCCCATCTTGCTTAATCCGGCACTGTATATAGGCCTATATATATACTGTATATATATTTTTATTCATTTGTTTTTTTCTTTTAATAAACAACACACGTCTAATATTGGAAACATCTATTTTCTGAACTCCTCAAAATATAAAGTGATTTATTTAAATATCATTTGTTTGCATTTAACATAATTAGACCTGCCAAATTCTTGACCTTTCTATATAACTAGATTACATTTTTTTTATTACCTCTAGTGTGCATTCTATGACTGTTTTAATGAAAAGCTTTTAAGTTAGACATTTAAATAAATTTAATTTTTTCTTTTTTTTTTCAGTTCAATCAATTAGCCATTATCATTCTACAAACAAGAAACCTAAGTTTATTTAGTGAAGAGAGTTAACTTGATACACAAGAAACAACGAAGATCTAAAATATTAAAACAATTGGAAATATAAGAAAGAAAGCTTTTTTCTTAATAGGGTAATTAAATTAAAATTGATATAAGCTTAATGAGTGATGCCGAGAGAATTTTAGAACCGAAACTCCTCAACCACACTGATTTTTCGGCAAGGATGTAGGAAGGGAAAAATAAAAACAAAAAGTTTTATATTTTTCCAAATGAGTTTAATTCCTAATATTTCGAAGGCACAAAGGCTCTTCTTCTTCAGATGAAGCTGAAACAATCATAATGTTAACAAAAGTATTCTTTACAATAGTTTAACATAAAGGGCATTGGTTATACCTCATTTTACACTCTGCTAACAATACAAATAACAGCCAAGATTTTTTGCATAAACAAAGCCATTTGACCTCGGTAAATCTTGGCTGTTATTTGTAATGTTAGCAGAGTGTAAAATGAGGTATAACCAATGTCCTTTATGTTAAACTATTGTAAAGAATACTTTATATATATGATTTTGAAGGTTTACTTTTGATAAAATTGTTCTGTTATTCGGAACACAAAATAAATATTAACATTTATTTTCAGAAAATTTATTAAGGCTGGCGACTGACATATGTTCCAGTTTCGGTCATATATATATATATATATATATATATATATATATACACTTTGGCAGTTTCCGTCATTAAAAAAAAAAAAAAAAAAAAAAGAATACTTTTGTTAACATTATGATTGTTTCAGCTTCCTCTGAAGAAGAAGACCCTTTGTGCATTTGAAATATTAGGAATTAAACTCATTTGGAAAAATATAAAACTTTTTGTTTTTATTTTTCCCTTCTTACATCCTTGCCGAAAAATCAGTGTGGTTGAGGAGTTTCGGTCCTAAAATTAATATATAATATATATATATATATAAATTGCCATTATCTTTCTACAAGGGAATTCTCTAAGTGAATAGTTCCTAAAGGTATTTCAAGTCCAATAGCAAGCTTACCAAAATAATTATCCCGCACTTAATTATCTTAAACTATATATTGGCGTATAGTCTTGTTGTGAAAGGCACCAACTTTTTCCAAACAAACCTCCATTATTCATGAACAGATAAACCATCCTAAGGGCATTAAGATTAAGGGTGCGTTGTGATGGGATGGGGCTGTGACTGGTGGAGACCCTTCTCCAACAGATACCGTATCTCCGCCACCATTCTAAGGGTAGTTACATATCTTCACCCTCGATGTTCGCACCCTCGTCGTCACAACGATGTGAAACAAATACGTTTATTGGTATTAGAGCGTTCATAACAAAGCACTTTCACCTAGATACTTACTTCGCACCCTCGCTGCTTTGAGGTGAATCAAAAAATTTTATATCTAGGATGATTGGCTGACAGGCCTCCCCTCTTCTTTTCTAATAAGCAGGCCCGCACCAGAAAGGGTGAACTATTCCACTATGAACGAACCGCGAGGACAGCGGCAGGGGTGCAGGCGTCGAGGGTGGATGCAAGGGTGCTTCGATATGCAACTACCCTAACAAGCACTGCTACTGGTGTATCTCAGCCTAACGCATTGTTCTTGCTAATTTTATTCATGACACGTAAATGAACCCTTGATCTTTTTAAAAAATAACTCTGATATACTTTTTATGATCTCAATCAAAAATTTTTATTTTTATCTAATATTTAATAATAAACTTTCAAACCTCCATTTATTATTATCAATTAATAATATAATAAACTTTGTCCATGCCACGGTTAATAGTTTATTACTAGAACTTTTCACTTTATTTTTGTCTTGGAAAAACTCCGTCAGAAGAACTAAAAGAAAAAACATTAGTCAATAAAAAAAAAAAAAATAACAGGCTGATACGTTATTTTAGTGTCAAATGTTATTAAAACCAAAATGACGAATTAAGATAGAAAAGCTTTTTTGTTTTACAAGCTCATGTATTGATATTTTATCTTTCCTATAATATTCAAACGGAAGTATATAGAAAATTTGATATCGATTTGATAATTGGTTTTACTATATTTTCTTGAACCCCCCCCCCCCCCCCCCCCCCGAGTTAAAAGAATTATAGTCGGCCATGTCTCAATGTTTTGAAATAAATTTTTTTTAGCGCTCTCATAGGGGGGGTTTTAAAAATTATCTAGATCAGAGACTCTCCCCCCTTTTTTTTTTTCCCGGAACCCCAAGAAAAAAAAAACAACCACCACCCCCTTTCTGTTAATTAATTCTAAGCAAGGCGGAAAGACCGGAACTGAAGACCCCCACAATCAGCGTGTGAAACGTCCCCCGGTAGCCATCGATATCATGTATTATAAAATTGATATAATAAAGCCATACCCCTAAATGGTAGCTCTCTTAGTAGCCAAAAAGGGAAAATACTAGTTGAATCATTTTTTAATTTCCTAAATTTTCAACTTTTATTAATATAAAAGTAGTAATTTTTTGGTAGAGTGAGTTGAACAAATTCAGATCTAATTGGATCACATATCAGATTAAAAATCTGCTAAATGTAGCTTAAGTTAATTGCGTTGATAATTTCTGCTGTTCATTCTAATTTATATTGTCATTATTTTATAATTTTGTAATTATTATCATAAGTGAGGATGTCAGATAATTAAACATCAGTTCAAATAATAATTTATTTGATGAGATAAACAGCGAGATTAATTTACTAATTAAATAAATCTACTCAGTGGATCCTATGTTTTCATTATAAGAGAAATCCTGTCCTGCTTTCTGCGTGACGTTAAGAAACTATTTCCCTGACATCCTTAGCAAGGATTATGATAAACGTGCGAGTTTCATTTCTTAATTAGAACCTTATCCTAGGAAGTTTGAAGGTTTATTGTAAAAAACTGAATTTTTTTATAGCTGAATGAAAAGTTTGTGAATGATTCTGTGAAAAAAGAGCAGCTAAATATATATATATATATATATATATATATATAGAGGCCTATTAAATTCGAATATTTTTATTTCTTTTGGATATTCAGAGCGAAAAATTAATTAATTAATGTAAATATTTTTCTTTTAACTGAAGCAATTTAGAGTGGGTGTCCGAAGGACTTGAGCCTTCTCAGATTTTTAAATTTTATGTTGCTTTGTATTATATTAATATATTTTTTCTTCGTAGGTAGCTAAAAAAGAAATTTTAATCAAAGGGAATAAATTATTTGAAAGTGGAATAAAAATGAATTTTACGTCATGTGATGCCATCTATGTAATTAACTGGTAACTATTAATAGTTATACTCTTTGGAAGAATTAACCCAATGAATAAATTAAAACATCTCTACGAAAAACGATTGCTTACAAGGTCAGTATTTTTCTAAATTTCATCCATTTTATAGCAGAAAATATAAAATTTTTATATATTTCAGATATAAAACAAATTAATCAACCTTGGTGGTCTTAATAAAGTGAATATTGAAATATTCTCGCATAAGAAAACCCAAATTGTCTCCTCTCATCCCTGGATACATGTGAGTGAATAACCAATTTTAAAGAATTTAGTATAGGAAATTTCTATTTCTTCTAGTGAAAATAAAAATCTTCACCCTTTTTTTATTTGACAGGTGATAAGTAAATGATCAGATTCAAACACCAAATATAAAGAATTCAACGCAAACACTAGACTCACTGGGATCCATTTCTCACAGCGACCATCCTCACTCAACGACTCAAACGACTGTATCTCCTGCTTGACATGGATTATATCTAACTAATTTTGGTAAATAGTTTATTTTGACTTTCATTTTCTTATCTTAAAATATGAATCTTTCTTTTTTGGTCTTGGATTATTTTAATTCTATTTTTAATTTGCTTAAGTCGAGAGAGATTCCTGTATTTCTATAATTTAAGATCATTGGTAACCTTTTTCAAAAAAAGAGTATTTCTTCTATTCTTTAGGCAAATCGCTTCTCTAATTAATTGTTTAATATAAAAATTATTCACTCTTCATTAATTTTTTCAAAAAATGATTGAGAATTAGATAAAATTTCAATTATTTTAATGTGGCTTCTTAACTTGAGATGTGTGTTCAAGAAAGCACCTCTTTAAAAAAACGAGAATTAGGTATTGTAGGTTTATATATCTCAAAGAAATTAAGGAATTATATTGATATATAGCTGAATGTTGATATTCAAATTAGATAGAAAGAATGAACAAAGCAGCTAGTTTATATTTCACTTTATTGTCAAACCAGGGCCGAATTTTTGGCCAGACATTAACCTGGCCCTGAAGATGGTCCCATATACGACCGAAACGTCGGCCCTGATTTGACAATAAAGTGAAATATAAACTAACTGCTTTGCTCATTCTTTCTACTTGATTTTAAAAAATCGCTTCGTAGTTAGTAAATTCATGACAACAAGGAAATGGTTTTCGATAAAATAATAGTAGGCCTATGCAAATGACAATTCTTGCCATCAGTGGCGTCATTTCAACTTTTTCTTGGGGGGGGGGGCAAACATTTTTTTTTCTTAAAATTTACTTACAAATGGGTACTCAAATTTGACCAAAACATATTTAATTTAATTAATTGTTTAATTTTGTACAGTTTGTATACTCGTAGATGTATTTTGGAGTATTTTATTTAGAATAATGTAAAATTTTATATTGGGGGGGGCAATGCCCCCCCAAATGACGCCACTGCTTGTCATCAAATATTTGAATACAAAAAGAGAGAAATGGGAGAAATTAGGCTTAAAATTAATATTATTAAAAAAAATAACAAATTAATAAAAGATTTTAATTTAAATATTAATTAAATTTTTTGTTCAGCAAAAGAAAGAATCATGATTTTTATATTAATGAAACAAAATTTAGTGGGAATATTAACGAGAATTATTATATATTATAAATTAAAACTTAACCAGAATAACCAGAGCTTTTCTTCTGACTCATTTTTACTTTCTCTTACTTATATATGTTGGCTAATATAAGGTCTATTCCTTTTTTTTGCCATATAAATTTTACGAAAATCAACGGAAACATAAAAAATCACACATTTAATTAATATTGCATACATTTTCAATTTCAGTAAATTTTTTTTTATTTGAAATTCCTATCTGGATTCTTTCGTGCATAAATATTTTTATTTAATGAAAAAATTCCGCAAGGCCATGATTTGAACACGGATCTTCTTTGTAGAAAGCGACACCCTAGCCCGCTACACCAGTGAGACCCCTAATTTTAGTTAAAATATTACTAAACAATAATGGGCATTTAAGATAGATGTATACGAGTATATCATGATTCTTTCTTTTACTCAATAATATATAATATTTAAAATTTTTTCTTCTCACTCTTTTATTAATTTATTATTTTTTTATAATATTAATTTTAAGGCTGCTTTCTTCATTTCTCTATTTTTCTATTCAAAGATGATGATGATCTATAACAATTCAAAGAAATTATCGGCACAGAATGTTAAGAATTATGTGGATGACACGAGAGACAAACATTATATTTATATATATATATTATAATTCTTGATCGTATAGGATGCTTGTTCTGTTTTACTAACAATATTTGATGATCTTTGGACAATTTTTACTAAATTAAAGTCTCAGTTTCTCGAAATATTAAAATTATGTTTATGAAGGATCTTCTCTGTAACATTAATTTTTAATGGGTTGTCGTAATATGAACTTAAAAAAAAATATTAATTTACTTTTGCTTAATACAATTACGCAAAAAATAACACTTCATCTAAATTTACAAGATTATTTTTCACAGGTTCTTTAATTAGACATGGATTATTAACTTCCATCATTTTTATTCTTTTGGTTGTTAAAATGAAGAGCTTTCAAATTTCAACATTTAGTTTGAAAACAAACAACAAATAGTTTCAAGAGCAAAATAACAAAAACATTCGCCTGTTGTTTTTCTCTAAATATATAGCTTCAAATAACGTTTTTTTTTTTTTTAATTTTTTTTCTCACATTTTATTTTAAACATAAATAAACAAGTGAGAGTCTTTTTTTTGTTTTCGTTCATCAAATGCCTATAAAAGGAAATGGAGCGTCCAAAAAACTTAACACGCACTTTATAATATATTCCAGCCAGATTGTTTCTCGTGTTAGATCAGATTGTTTTATGCAAAGCATTCCTTACTTTCTCGTATATCAAGTAAAGAAAGTATTGTATTTGTAAAAAAATCGACCGGGATTTGGATTATTCTTAACTTTTTAGACCTTCCTAAATATAAAAAAGTATTTTCCGAATTATATCTGTTTGTCCGTCAGTGTATGAGTATGTGAACACGATATCTTAAAAACGCAGAGCCCAAATCGATGACTTTACCCTAAAATTGTAGTTATGTCAATAAGAGGATAAAGGAGCAAGCAGCCAGTTAGTTAGTCTCCACGAAATGAAACTCTCTATTGAGGAAACAGTTTCGGTTTTAATGAAATATAACCATCATCAGTCCATTTTTTGGGAGTGTGAGCTCAAATGACAAAGTATTGAGTCAGTAGAAGTGTATTATACATAATTATACAAATAATTTATGTATAATACACTTCTACTGCCAACTCCGCAATATGACTCAATGCTTTGTCATTTAAGCTCACACTCTCAAAAAATGGACTGATGATGGTTATATTTCATTAAAACCGAAACTGTTTCCTCAATAGAGAGTTTCATTTCGTGGAGACTAACTACCTGGCTGCATACTCCTTTATCCTCTTATTGTCAAATATAACAGCCACTTCATCTCTTCAATCTTGTAGTTATGTATCAACTTTTGAAGTAAATCATTCAATCGTACACTCCCAATTTTTTTCAAACGAAAAACAATAGCGATAAATTTTATAATTTGAGATAAAGTGCTTTCTGGGCATAAGCGGTCCCATAATTCTTTCTTTCAGTTTGAGAATTAAATTCGGGTGGGTGGCCTCGAAAAACTAGCCTGTTCAACGTCCCTTGGCTGCCATCGATACAAATAATTTATTCCATAAACCCCTAAATTATCTCAGCAGAAGAAAGAAAGTTAAAAAAAATATACCCCCCTCCCATATGTTGCCGACTCTGTTCATTCAATATTTGTTTGTTTGTTTTTTTGTTGCCTTCCTATTAAACATTAACTAAAATCTTTATCTCCCCCGACTAATTGGCTCTCAACTGTTTACATATAGAACCATATTCATTAGAAGTTATACGGTATTTTAATAAAATACAGTACACTTGAAGTAGCTATTTTCACTCCCTCTCTATCTCTAGGTTTTATTTTAAAAGAGAATTGATTTCAGAGAATAGAGCTTTCGATTCTCATTAGCCATTTCTGTATTTGCAGAGGAAATGCTCGAAGCAAGAAGCAAGCTTTTGCACTATGGCTGGTCACATAAGCTCAAGAGCAAAGAGCCATCATTGCTTTATGAGAGGAGCCATTCATTCTGCTAAATAAAGTGCTACGAGTGGGACGAACTAAACTAAAATCCTCACAGAGAGAACCTTTATTGTTTAGTCGCTTACATTGTAACAATTGACTCTCCACTCACACCTCATTATTAATGATGATAATTTAGAGTAGATGAAAAAAAGAAAATATTTTTTCTCTCTGGATTTAAAAAAAAAAGACTTGATTCATTTATTTAAATCGATGTTCGCTCAAACTTTTTTTCTAAGAATTCTTTGAAATGCACAATCATATAATAGGTCTGTTCGTTTCGCTTGCCATTGCAGTATAATTTACATATTTTGCCCCCCCCCCCCCATTCTGTTCGTTTAATTTTTTGCACGCTAGGTGCACACTAGAAAAACTAACAAATCTTGCACCTTTTCTACTACTTTCTTCTACTAAAAAATAGCGTGCACTTTTTACCATGCCAAGTGAAACGAACAAACGAAACCTATTGTTAATCAATAAATAGAGTTTGAAAATAAAAAACTTTCAAAATGTGGAAAAAAAAGAACCTCAAAAGAATATTAACAATGGTTTTCTTACATTTGGAATTAAAGGTTCTCTCTGTGAGGATTTTAGTTTTGAACCAAGTTGCTTTTTTCCTCTATTTGAGACAATAAATTTTAGTTGAAATTTGAATAGTAAAAAATAAATATTTTTTAATTGTAAGCTATTTTTTTTGTTTACTGAGGTTATTTTGAGTTTAAAAAATTTTTTCATTTATTTGTTTAGAATATTCATCGTTTGCTTCCGGCGAGCTTTCATTTTTTGAGGTCACCATTCTCGGAGTTCGGTCCTGCTTGGCGACGCTTAACAACAAAGAATTTTGAGAATGTTATTCGTATTTCCGGTCAGGCCGCCGGATAATTAAAGGTAATAGGTTCATTTCCATTTGCTCAGTTGAGGACATTTATTTAAATATATCAGAATAATCTGTGACTGATTCAACAAACGGTTAAGATTTTATTAAGCCCTCGGGCTTGGCTTAGCGTTTGGGTACCAAATGACAAATAAGAATGCCTGAAAAAAAAACGTCAACATTAATAATCTGGTGTGCCAAGCAAAAAACACAACTTTGAATTACTGAAGATAAGAGAAAATTGTGTGTTGTGCAATCGCACCAGATTTTAATAAATAATATACAATTCTGGGCCCGACAAGGCTCTTGACGGCCCTGTTTGTTTCCTACTCTTGTGTTTTTTTTTCTTATTTTTCTATTACAAATCTTTCATCCTGTTGGTCTTTTTTTCTTATTAGAGAACATAATATTTTTCCTCTTGCTTTTCTTCTTCTTTTTCTTTAGTCTTTTCTTATGCCAATATTCCCTTTGTTTATGGAGTTAGTTCGCTGATTTATGTATTCTATGAAGGACACTAACAATAATATTATTTTAATAATAAATTGTAGATTTATTTCCATTCTTTTTGTATATAAAGATTTTGGGTTTTGAGAACAAAACCGATTCTAGAACATTTAAAAAATAAAACATCTAAATTATGCAAATGGACTGATATGAATCTTTATTTTTATTATTAAAATTATATCACATTCTATTCCAATTACTAAATAATTATTTTCTCTGAGAAGAAATATAAATAGCCGAAAAAATAATTGTGTAGATTGAAAGACAGTTCATACTAAAAATTAAACTTAATTGCCTTTTGTAAGCCTACACCTGTTTTATAACATATATTTGGTATTGTACCATTTTAACGATTACTGATGTCATAATCATGATTCAATAATTTCTAATAGACTTAAAAGATTTCCTGAATCCTCATTTGTGAGTCTTTTTTCTGACTAGTTCTGCCTTAATGATTTTAATTTATTTACTTTTCTAAGTAAAAAATGAAGTAATTTTCTCAAGATCTTCTATATAAAAAGATTTTATCTTTATCTAAAAAAAATTAAAGGTGTGTTTTGTTTATTTTATCCGGTAAAAATTAATTAGTGGGTTGTTTTTGATCTTCTCGTCTCTGAATTTAACCCCCCTACTACTTTAAATTGTTAACGTACTCATTTGAACTTTACTTAACTTTTTTTTATCCCTGCACATAGGAAATTTGTTGCTAAAGTCTTTAAGGATGAGAATTTTTTTTTTTTTTTTGTATTTCTAATCTTAATATTCAGGCTCAAAAGTTAATTAACTGTGAAATAAATTTATCTTTAATCTTTTTTTTTTTTAAGTAGAATATTTTTATTACTTATAAAAATATAGAAAAAACGATGGCTATATTTTCTTCTTCTTAGATCAAAGTTTTTAGATTTTACAATGAACTTTTTTTTAAGTCTTCTTTTTTCTTCTTGATAATATAATCTTCTTATTCAATTTTAAAGCTAGGAGGAATGAAAATTTATTATTATTATTATTATTAAAATATTAAATTTAAATTTATTAAAGTGTTATTTATTGTAATATAGAGATATCAATATCATATTAATAAATTGGTTCAATTTTTTACTTTCTCTTATCTTAATATATAGGAAGAGAAAGTATTGGGTTCATGTCAAAAATTCGATGTCGAAATTTTGATGGATATGCACATTTTGAGATCCCGTGAATCCAAAAAAGTGGGTTTCGTAACAAGGTCTGTCTGTCTGTGTGTGTGTGAACAAAATATCTCAACAACGATAAGTTGTACGAGGTTGAAATTTTATATTTAAGTTAGGCGTGAAAATAAGCTTTTAAACAAAATTGGCCAAAGAGTACTAGTAGTTTACTGATGTACTTTTTCAGTTTTTTCCGATTTTCTCAAAATTCAAAAATTAATTATTTTTTTAGATGCTCTTTAAAAAGTATATTCTCATTTTGCTCTCAAAATTGTTTGAAAACCACTTTTCTCTTGTAGTCTACTTCATAGTATAGATAGGAGAAATAGTCGCCATGGTATCAAAATATAAATATTTTCTCATACTTATAAATTTTCGATCTTGAATTTTAATATGTGGGCGGAAACTAAATATATGTTGACACAAAAAATCTTGGTGCGACCAGTCAGACCAGATTTTTTCAAGAAAGGGTTGCAAGAGCAAAGACTGGGTGCAATATTTTTTTGGCCGGCGTTTCGTTCTCGATAGAGGAGGCCATCTTCAGGGCCCAATAAGTGACAAGAAAATATATATAATTTGCATTAGGCAGCTATATGTATTGATGCTCATCAGGTCAGAGATCTTGATGTCCATATAGCTGCCTAATGCAAATTATATATATTTTCTTGACACTTATTGGACTCTGAAGATGGCCTCTATCGAGACCCAAACGTCGGCCCAATAAAATATTTGAAGGAGAGGAAAGCAAAACATATTTATATATAACAGTAAATAATTTTTACTCTTTATTTAATATTTTTATGAAATTTTTTGAAAAATTTCACTCATTGTATTCAATAAATATTTTTTCGATCGCTTGTGGATCGATTAATCACCTGAGCCCGAAGAGTCAAAACTGAATTTGAAATTTTTTTTAATTTACTAATAAAAAAAATCAAAAAATCTCTTGGATCGAAATCCTAACTGAGATACATAATACTCGTCCTATAAATACCGATAATCTCTTTTGTATGAAAGCATTTCCGGATAAACAAATATCGGATAATTTAAACCAATATAACATTCTTTAAATATTTCATATTCAATAAATAAATATCATTTAAAATATGAAAATATCTATGATTATGATAGGCGCTTTCAAGTTAAGCCCTCTTCAGGAACACAAATATGAAATTTACACATTTGTCCCTTTGATTAATCTAATTATGTGTGTCTATATATATATATTCTCTTGAAAATGGCTCCAAAAGGAGAGCCGAAACGTCGAGTAAATCTCAGCACCCCACGCGACTTAACCCGAGAAAACTTATCTTTGCATACATCCGGTCGCGGAAACCTTCCAGAACACATATATATATATATACTAGGAATAACGGAAAATTAATTTTAACTTGTACTATTAATTCCGCAGAGAATATGGACAGAGATGCAGGGAGTTTGTATAGTTTAATGTAGGAAGCCTGAGACTCAAATATAGCACACCCGACGCTTTCGCTTGATTTCGATCCATCAGTGTAGACTGTGACGTCATATTTACTGTTTGAGTCTTCTTCTACACTGAGCCAAAAGAAGACTCAAACAGTAAATATGACGTCACAGTCTACACTGATGGATCGAAATCAAGCGAAAGCGTCGGGTGTGCTATATTTGAGTCTCAGGCTTCCACATTAAACTATACAAACTCCCTGCATCTCTGTCCATATTCTCTGCGGAATTAACAGCCATACGCCAAGCAATAGCCTTTGTCACAGAATCTCCCGCTAAATCGGCGCATATATTATCAGATAGCAAGGCAGTATTGATGGCACTTCAATCAGCTAAAAAAGGGGGTAAATTGGACGCATATACATGTCAAATCCTAAATTTGATTACTACAGCTGCTACCAAATCCCAGACCATAACGCTCAGTTGGGTTAAGGGACACCATCAGAACCAGGGAAATATTACAGCAGACATCTTGGCTAACAGAGCAAGAAATTTTGGACAATTTCTCCCGGTACCTACTCCGTGGAAAGACGCCTTTATAATCATGAAGAAAATAGTCAAAACACAATGGACAAACAATTGGTCGTACTCCTCTATGGCCAAAGGAAGCTTCTTGTATCAATTAAAGCCACTTCCCTCACCTCCCTGGTTCAAATACACTCCAAATTTAAATAGAAAGGAAATAATAACTTTCAACAGATTGAGAATCAATCACACAAGATGCCGATCCCACTTATTCAGATTCACTTTATCTCCATCTCCGAATTGCAGATGTGGTTTCCTTTCTGATAATCCAGAACATCTACTAATGAACTGCCCATTTTTTCCGTCAAGAACGTATCAATTTCCAAAGGAAGATTCAACCACATTTCCGTGATCCACCTTCCTTCCATAGTATTCTGAACAATCCATCTGAAGCAATAGTCAAAGCCACCTTTCAATTTTTCCTCAATTCCCATATCCTCATTTAAATCCAGCAGTGTGAGACCGAAGAAAGAAACTTTATATATATATAATTTTATAATATTTTGGTTTTTAAACATATAATTATATATATGTATATATTTTATAATGTAATTTCAGGGATTTTATTTTGGAGATATCTTCTTTATTATGCTTTTTCTTTATATGTATATTATTTAGTTTCGTCTTATTATTGTATTCATATTGTTTTGTTATTGTTTTAAATTGTAGGAATTTTATTTTGGAGATATATTTTTATTATGCTTTTTCTTTATATGTATATTAATTAGTTTGGCCTTATTATTATTATATTTATATTGTTTTGTTATTGTTTTAATATTGTTTTGTATATATTGAGTTTATAAGTATATAATTTTGTAATTTTTTTTAGCCCAATGGCTGGTGGCTTACGGGCATAATAAAAAAAAAAAAAAAAAAAAAAAAGTTGTTGATATTGTCATTTACATTTGAATAAAATAATTGTTGGATAAGAAAAATAAAAAAAGAGAAGTGGAAGAAGTTACGATGATCTGCTAAGGGACGAACAGCTATGGATGGCATTCGCACGTGACATAACAACACGCAGCCGCAAATTTCAATCTCCTGCGAAAATGAATTCGAGCAACGCAATCGAATGAAGAAGATAAATATATACAATACACGCCGGACATGATGGAATGTAGGGAAGGAATTATTTTTATCAACCTGTTTTCACAAATGAGATAGAATGTATTCTTATCAAATCATTACAGTTTTAGAAAATATGGATCTTGACATATTGTACTGTAAAATATAGCTTAAAGAATTATTAATAATCCAGATTTTGGTTCGCTAAAATGAAAATTCATTTTTTTTTTAAATGCATTTCCTCTTTTACCAGAATGCTTTGATAATTATTCACTGTGAAGAAAACTTTTTAATTAAAATTTAATTAATGGATGAGTGGGTGGATGTTTGTAAGATTTGTTTGGACTTATTTTTTTCTAAGCCTAGAATAAAAATGATTAAAATTTGCATAAGTATTCTATTAGAGATAATTTGCTCGAGAGTCATTCATTTCTACTTTTCATTGAACGCATGCTCGTCATCCTAAATTTCTATTCTTCCATTTAAGTTATTTTATTTCTTTAAAAATTCGATAACTAATAACTAGAAAAATTGTAATTTTAATTAATAATTGATATATATATATATATAAATAAAAAATATATATTTATTTTCAGATATCTTATGTGAATTGGAATTGGCATTTAATGTACTAGACCAGAAGAAGATACTAGCTTCAAAAAAGGAACGAGAAAATTTTAAAATTTTAAATCAAAGATTCTTGTGGGATATGATTCAGACAGGTTGGTCTAAATTTGATTCAACAATTTAATATTTAATCTTACATGACTAGGACTAAAAATTACAATATATTTTATATAAAAATATTATTTTCAGTATTGGTTGAATGTATAATGAGTAGTGAGGAGATTCAAGGCAGCCAAAAGCAATAAAGAAAAAATATATTTATCTTTAGCTTTATTTTACACGCTTGTCGACGTTTCGCCCGATATTCCGGCCTTCATCATAACAAAGTACTTTTTGCCTCGAGCTCATAGAGGCTCTTGGCAACTCCTGACAATATGTATGTACTAACATTTGTCGGATGTCATGACTTCTATCACTATTAAACCAGAAGTCATGACATCCGATGAATGTTCGCACAAACGTATTGTCAGGAGTTGCCAAGAGCCTCTATGAGCTCGAGGCAAACAGCACTTTGTCCTGATGAAGACCGGAATATCGGCCGAAACGTCGACACACTTTTTCCCAATCACACTCACAGACACACAGTCTTTTCCGCAACTTAGGCCATTTAAGACTTTAAACGATACTCTTTATTTGTAAATATTTATTTGGAGTCCAGGCATTTGGTATCCAAATGGCTTAAATAAAATCATCGGACAGCCTGGGATCCGAACCCTCGACTCTTGTTTTGGCTGCCTTGAATCTCATCACTACTAAAAATATTATTTAAGGTGTGTTTACACTAAGCCAGTGAATGTTTGTTTTACCTTCTCCCCATCATTCCCTTCTCTTTTTTTTCCAAATTTTAGTAAATTTCTTCATCT
Organism: Euborellia annulipes; assembly: GCA_023213315.1. Taxonomy (NCBI): domain Eukaryota; kingdom Metazoa; phylum Arthropoda; class Insecta; order Dermaptera; family Anisolabididae; genus Euborellia; species Euborellia annulipes. The sequence goes on from JAKCPI010001481.1 coordinate 50,667, forward strand.
TCTCATCCATTTCGCATATTTTCGTTTAGCTGACCAAAACGCCGCTATAAGGATAAATAAATGATAGTTGAGGGGGTAGAACTAGCTTTATGTAAATCCACCTTTATAGAAACATTTTTTTTATTATTAAATTTGTTTAAAGTCTTTTCTAAGGCCATTTAGACCCCATGCCTATTTATATTGAATGATTGGTAGCCAATTCAAATGAAATAAATTTTTCTCACATGGGACGGGAAGCGGACCTGGGACTACTGCCATGAGAGCCTTGGGTAACGGTCATTATAGAAACTTAAAAAAACATAAGTCTTTAAGATTAGAAATTTTCGAATGTGTTTGTGCTTAAGATTGGGCGAAATTGCGCCCCCTGGAGTCGAACTAATCTCCACGATTTCGCGGCTGGCACAAAAACATCTCTCAAATTTCTAATCTTAAACGATATATTGACTGGATAATGAACAGTCTATTTGAGCGTTGATTGAAAAAATTCCATCTTTTTCAAACAAGGCTCTACCTATTTAATAAATCTTTAAAAAGTTAAAAAAAAAAATTATCAAAATTCAATTATAATATTTAATTTCTTCTAGAACTTATCAAATTTTATCCCCAAATATTTTTTTTTTTTCAGAAATATTTCCAAGTGAAACTGTAACATCCGAAGATGATTTATTTTGAAGAAAGAATATGACACTAAAGATCTACTTCATCTTCCTGGAGCAAATTGTTCATCCTGGGTGCTGATAAAGGAATTGTGGGATTAGTTTATGAAGACATTTGCTGAAATGGCAGAATCGTGAGTTAACCTGTCATTTTAAACTATACCTAGATTTTAATCAAAGGGAAATAAGCTTTTACAGAATCATTTGAGCAGGGATCCAGGCATATATACCCTCTTGTTATTAAAAGCAAATAGATAACTTTGGAAATGACTAGTATCAGAGAAGATACTCGTATATGAGAGCATTCTAATGTCGAGGACATATCACTAATTTATTTTACTTTATTAAAAATTTGCTTAATATTTGTTAGATGTTATAGTAGTAAAATTAAATCAGAAAAATGTTTTTCAATTTAGATATTATTCAAATAGTGGGGCATTTGCCCCCCCCTCCCCAAGTGCTCTAATTCTATAAAATTTTATATTATTTTGAAGGGGGGCAGAGGGGCATTTGCCCCCCCCCCCCTCCCCAAGTGCTCTAATTCTATAAAATTTTATATTATTTTAAATAAAATATTACAAAATATATCTACGAGTATATAAACTGTACAAAATTAATTAAATTAAATGTCGTTTGGCCAAATTAGAGTACCTCTTTGTAAGTAAAATTTAAGAAAAAAATCTGGTGTGACTGGCGCACAGCACACAACTTTCTCTTACCTTCGGTAATCGAAAGTTGTGTACTGTGCTTGTCTCACCAGATTTTTTGTGTCGACATGTATTTAGTTTCCGACAGTACGGTACATTCGATTTTCAAGATGTAAAATTTATATGTATGGCAAAATATTTATATTTTGTTACCATAGCAACCATTTCTCCTATCTTTTCTATGGAGTACAAGAGTAAAGTGGTCTTCAGAAGATTTCAATCACAAAATGAGAATATACATTTTAAAGAGAATCTAAAAAATAATTGATTTTTGAATTAAAAAAAAATCGTTGGAGCAAATTTTGAGAAAATCGAAAAAAACTGAAAAAGTGCATCAGTAAAGTACTAGTACTCTTTGGTCGATTTTGGTCAAAAGCTTCGTGTCACGTCCCATGGGGGTGCCTAACTTAAATATAAAATTTCAACTTCCTAGCTCTTTTTGTTCTTGAGATATTTTGTTCACAGACACACAGACACACACACAGACAGACAGACAGACAGACAGACCATGTCGCGAAAACCACTTTTTTGGATTCAGGGGACCTCAAAACGTGAAGATCCATCAAAATCTCGACATCGAATTTTTGACATGAAACCAATACTTTCTCTCTCTATATATTAACATATATATAGAGGTACGAGAAAAGAAAAAAAATGTTTGCCCCTCCCAAGAAAAAGTTGAAATGATGTCACTGTATTCAAACTATTTTCTCTTTTTAACAATTCAAAATGAGTCCAATGGTCTTTAGTTGTCTATTGTTGAAGTTCTAAGATGATCCTTTACTTGATCGGTTCTCTGGATTGTCTAGTTGTCTTTTAAAAATTCAAAGGACCTAAAACTAATGTGAAATTGTAATGTTGTGAGCAGAAATTTTATGATTTTTTTCCCTTTCATGAAATGTATCTCTGAATTTGAAAAAATTCGATACTCGGATGCATCAATCATAAATTCTTTATTTATTTGTAAAATTTCATTAGTATACATTTTCTACAATTCTCAAAAAATTGATCAAATAGCCCTTTGTAGGGGCAAGAAGTAGTAAGTCATGGCGGAATCGCCTATAACCTGACTTGGGGCATAGGACCATTTAGTAGAGTTTCTTAATGATAAGCGAGTTTGGAACCAGGTCAGTTTCCCTCTTATGGACCTTATTCATTTAATACTGAGAAAGATAATAGATGAAAGGAGACACTGAGATAGAGAAATATTTATATCTTGTTACCATGACAACCATTATATGAATTACAAATTTTACCCCTCTTTATCTCCCGAACCGTTCACTTTAGCATGATTATGTACTAGACCATTTTTGTTTGTAATTTAATTTCTATTATTTTTGTATAGATGAATTTTTGCGGAAAAGTTTTCGAGTTATTTATGAAAAACCATCATCTTAGGCACCCACTTGAGGCGTGAAATAAGCTTTTAATCAAAATCAGCCAAAAAGTACTAGTACTTTACTGATGTACTTTTTCAGTTTTTTTCGATTTTATCAAAATTGGCATTAACGATTTTGATTGAAATCCATAAATCAACTATTTTTTATATGCCTTTTAAAAAGTATATCAGCAAATTTTTTCGTGAAAGTTGTTTGAAGTACACTTTACTGATGTATTCATTTTCATGCTCTTCCTTTCATAGATCCAATGTTAATTCCCTATGGAGATTTTCTAATTTTGATTCAAAAAGAGGTCCCTCTGGAACTTCTGCACATTTAAAAAAAATTTTCCAACTCTTATGAAATTTTGTATTTATTTAAGATCTTCTATTGTGTATAAAATATCCAACTATGAGATTAAAATTTTGAAAAATAACCATATTTTATTCCAAGCAGTGAACATTTAAAATACACAGAGGCCTATGGAAATTTTGAATCAATTCACTTTTTTACTTTTTTTTTTTACTTATGAAATACAAGTGGCCAAGTTAACTAAGGTGCTATGGGAAATAAATATATCTCGACACAAAAAATCTGGTGTGCCCAGCACTAGTACACAACTTTCTTTTACCGAAGGGTAACAGTGCTGAACGCTAGTCGCACCAAATTTTTAATAATTTAATGTGCAATTTCAACATACTAACATAACCAAGGCACCTTGGTACAGAGGTAAAGGAATCGCCTCGCTTCTTCTTCCAGACAATAGAAATTTAGTACCGATCTGAGCATTAAAAATTTATTTTAATTAACTTGTATATTGGCTTCCAATTAATAGAATATTGTTTAAAAGACGCTGGCTGAAAAAAAAAATATCTCGTTCAGAGAAAGCAATAATAAAAATTGAAAATGATGTGTTTAGAGCCGCATGATATTTAATGAAATAAAAGAAAATGCTGGCTGAATTTGGACCCACCTTTTACTTAAATAAATACAAAATTTACTTTAAGAAGTTTACCCTCTAAATCTTTTTTTTTTATTTTTATTAAATATATTATATTTATCAATCTCTTCTCCTTCGCTCCTATCTCCCTCTCACTCATTCCCCTCTCTGTACCCTTTGCTCCCCCTCCCCTTCTCACTCATTCTCCCTCTCTGTACCCTTTGCTCCCCCTTCCCCTCACTAATTAGCCAATCAGATCTCTTGGCGCCAGAATTCGCCTGCTTAATAGAGAAGACTAGATACCTGGAGAGGTCAGTAGTGGGGTAGCCCTTGTCTAGTGTTAATCCACGTTGCTCTTCGTAAGAAAACCGAAGCGTTCTCATTCGCTTGGCAGCCATCATGGTCGCCGGCCACCACGACCTCTCTCTCCTCATTGATCATCGTTTTTACTTAGGTATTTCAATTCAAAATTAGTAATTATTCATTTATTCTACTCTCTAGTGGTCAATCTTAAATATTTATAATTAATATTAACAATATTAGTTTTTTCAATGGATTAGTGCAATTAAGATAATTTTTTAGAATGGAAAATTTATTGCATTTATTTTTAACCAAGGTATTATCGGTCAAGTTTTAACAATAAAAAGAGATATTTTTTATTATTATTCGCGAATATTGGTTAAAAATTAATTCCAATAAATCTTCCATTCTAAGAAATGTGTTTTTATTGCATGCGTCGTTTAGGCCCTAATATTTTCTTGTTTTTTGCTCTCGGACTTAGCTATTTTTCTGCTCTATACTTAAAGGCAAACATTTTTCGTATACTATTAAAATGTTAATTAATATGCACCTATACTCTTAATTAATATTTTGTGTTGTTGGCCACATTGACTTCAATTATTAATCCCTCTCTCAATTATTTTGCATAAAGTCAAAGAATATTAATTGTCAACTCAGTTGACTAAGGAGCTCAATGAGGAAAGTCCTTAGTCAATCATCACTACAGCCTTATTTTATTGAACAAATAATAGTTTTTTTTTTTTTTTTTAATTTTTTTGTTTATTGTGAAGTGATTTTTCTACTCATATGGATTTTTTTTTTTTTTAACTTTTTTCCCATTCTCACTCAAATTCACACACACACACACACACACATACACACAGTCTTTTCGGCAACTTGGACAACTTTAAGACTTTTTACGATACCCATTTTTAAAGTGAAACTTTTATTATATCACTACGAATTTTTTGGTTCTTCTATCAGCATGTCGCTTTGTAACGAGGTGACGTAAAAAGCCATGACGCTACAAGCCATGACGTCACTAGTTGTGACGTCATGGCGACTCACACGAGGTTTTTTTTTTTACTACGCTACGGCATTTATACTTATTTAATCACAATATAAATAAAGTAAGCCTATATAAATCAAATTGATTATCTATATCTATTATATAATTTCCGCTCTACGCCCCCTCCCCCCACTAAAATTATTGTTTTTTTTTTTAATTCTTCACTCGATTTTAATAAAATTTAAAATGACGCTTCTCTATGATCTAATTAATTAAAAAATGATTTTCCAGACTTCAGAAAGTTCTTTTGGGGGGACGTCCCCCCACTAAAATTTACCTTTCACTCGATTTTAATAAAATTTAAAATGACGCTTCTCTATGATCTAATTAATTGAAAAATGATATTCCAGACTTCACAAAGTTCTATTGGGGGGACGTCCCCCCACTAAAATTTATCTTTCAATCGATTTTAATAAAATTTAAAATGACGCTTCTCTATGATCTAATTAATTGAAAAATGATATTCCAGACTTCAGAAAATTCTTTTGGGGGGACGTCCCCCCACTAAAATTTATCTTTCACTCGATTTTAATAAAATTTAAAATGACGCTTCTCTAGGATCTAATTAATTGAAAAATGATATTCCAGACTTCAGAAAATTCTTTTGGGGGTACGTCCCCCCACTAAAATTTATCTTTCACTCGATTTTAATAAAATTTAAAATAACGCTTCTCTATGATCTAATTAATTAAAAAATGATATTCCAGACTTCAGAAAGTTCTATTGGCGCTACCAGGGGGGACGTCCCCCCACTAAAATTTATCTTTCACTCGATTTTAATAAAATTTAAAATGACGCTTCTCTAGGATCTAATTAATTGAAAAATGATATTCCAGACCTCAGAAAGTTCTTTTGGGGGGACGTCCCAGCCTACGATCCGAAAAAAAGTTTCACTTGCATCGTGGTTTCATAAAACCACACAATGATTTTTTTTGTAAATATATCTATTGGGGGTCCAGACATTCTTATTGGTATCCAAATGGCTTATTTTTTTCTTATCGGATTTTTATGAATTCAAAATTGAAATCCCAAGACAGATTCCAAATATGTTAAATTTGGACCTTAAATCCCATTTCGGGGTAAAATTTCCATTTTTCAATTTCTTAAATATGAGATAAGCTTGTCAAATTATTTATTTATTTTTTTTTTTTTGAAATTCGGATCCCAACTTCTATTTTGGTGGAAATTTGGATTTCTGAATTATCTACTGTAACTTTTCTCGGGGAGGGGGGGGGGGCGAAGCTCCCCGGCTAGGCCCGAAGACGCTTAGTCATATAATAAATTTATAATAGTACACTTTCTCAAAGGTTGATCCGCTAAGGTCATCCCTCATTATATTCTTGATATTTCGCCTCAAAATATCCTTCTGCCATACTAAGCAGAAATTTGCTTATATTATATTACCCTTTAATAATTTGATAAGCCCATTCCATTATTTTGTTCCTGTTAATGGAGAAAAAATTTAAATATATTACTGGTCTTCTATTCTATTAATATAAAACAGAAAAAAAAATATCATTTTTCTAAGTCTGTTTTCTCATTTTCGTTTATTATTCCCTTTTGTTTATAATGACCCTCCCCATCACTACTTTCTTCCTCGTTTTAACAAAACAAAAACGAGCTCTTTTCATACTTAAACTCAATTTAAGAAAAATAACCAAGCATCCTTTTGTTTTGTTTGTTATTTTATTGATATTTCTTTTTATTTTTTGTAATTTTCTTAATTCATTATCCTAAATCTTAATATATTTTATGTATTTATTTTTTTTTAAATGGGAATGTTTGATGTATTTGGCAATCAAAAAAATAAAAATAATCTATTAATCTCCCCCCACACACCCCCCAGAAAGGAATGAAATTTCATACTAAAGGACTTTCTTAAAATTATTTCATTCAGAAATTTCGGAGTTATTAATTTTTCCAAGTTTCGTTTTTTTTTTTTTACTTAGCAAATGAATGGGGAATATATTTATGTATAAATTAGGCTAAACAACTAAAAAAGTAAAATTATTACATGATAACAAAAATAAATAATCGAGAAATAAATTGATTAACATCAGGGTTTTCATAGCCAGCTCTAGAACAAATAATATAAAAATTTATATATAGACTATATAATTTATTTATATTTAAACGTGTTTTAGTTATTTGAGTTGTCTATAACTAAAATACCCAGAATGCTGTCTACCTTTGAGCAAGAACGGATCAAATTAATTCATTCCAAGGGCCTTGCTATTTTAAGATTTTATTTTTAAACGTCATAAGTCTCATAAACTCCTTTCTTTTAAAGTATTTTCAGCATCTTAGGTCGTTAGGATACTTATATTATAATTATAATATTGGGGCCCAGACATATTTATTTATTTTATTTGGTATTTAAATGACACTGGGATCCGAATCCACGCCCCTTGGCTTTAGATTATCAATATTGGCATTTAAGTTAACAAATTTGATGGAGATGTGTTTGTGTTAAGAACAAGGGCGGATCCAGAGGTGTTTCTCGGAGGGGGTGGCGGTAATCTGGTGTGACTGGTCGCACAGAACACAATTTTTTCTTAATTTCAGTAATTTAAAGGCGCATTTTGTACTTGTTTGCCAGAATATAAATACAAATCAAATTTTTAAAGTATTAATTTTTAAAATTTTACATTAAAAATAAATTTTTTTGAGAAAAAAAAGTTTTTTTTCCAAGTCTCGGGGGGGGGGTAATTACCCCCCTTGTATCCACCCTTGGCTAAAATTGGATAAAATTGCATCTCCTGGGGTCGAACCAAGACCTCCATGCTTTCGCGGCGGGTGGACGGAATTTGTCCAATCTTAAGCACAAACACATCTCTCAAATTGCTAATCTTAAACGATATAATTACTGGCTCTATTTTAGTGTTGGTTGAAAAAATTCCATCTTTTTCAAAGCTCTACCTAGTTAATATTGACATTTGTCAAAATCTCTAAGCTCTCAACCCCGGGGGAAGGTTCATAATCTCCTTTTATGTAAATAAATAATAAAGATAATTATCAGATTACAGGCCTTACCTATTAATATTATAATAGTATCTAATTGGGAAGAAATAATTTTCTTGTTTATAATTAAATTTTAATTAAAATTAAGGTTCCTTGATTAGCACGAAACTATCCCAAGCAATATCAATAATTATTTTAATTAAGCTTAAGGATCTCTTGTGAATATCAAGAATGTAGATGAGGTGAAAACATTTTTGATTGATAAATTGTTAGACCTATATGAATAATTATATAATATGAAGGGGGGTTTCGTCCAAAGGTCACCCTTCAAAGGGTGGCGTCATTTGGAATGTAAAGCCCTTCGTGCCACACGAGATCCACCCACTCTCCTAATCAAACACTGTATTTCTTAAGGTTTCCTACTCCTCCTATGGTTTTATTTAGCTTATTTCACTATAAACTCATTTAACGACTAAATAGCTAGGGAATATTATAAAAGTAACACGCGTTTACAACATCTATTTTTACCTTGTCGTTTTAATATTTGACCCACCTCTACTTGTAAATCCATCTCTAAGGACTGACATTTGATTGACTAACTAATCATCCTTTTTTTTTTTTTTTGTTAATTACGGAAATTTAAGAAAATATTTTTTTCTTTTTGAATTTTTAATAGAAGGTATGAGAGGGATTTTTTCTGTTTTTTGGCTTTTTCATAAGGCGAGATTGAATGCAAATACAGTGGAATTTCGATAATTCGTATCATCACGGGACCGAATGGTACGAATTATCGGGAGTACAAAATTTAAAAAAAAATTAAAATATTAATGTGAAGACTAAATTGTAGAAAGGAAAAAAAATCTGGTGTGACTGGTCGCACAGCACACACCTTTCTCTTACCTTTGGTAAAAGAAAGTTGTGTACTGTGCTTGTCACACCAGATTTTTCGGGTTGAGATATATTTAAGTAGTTTCTGCCGATATATTAGAATTCAAGATGTAAAATTTATAAGTATGGGAAAATATTTATATTTTGTTACCATGGCAACCAATTCTATCTTTTCTATGAAGTTCTATATAGAGTAAAGTGGTCTTCGTGAGATTTCAATGGCAAAAAGAGAATATACATTTTAAAGAGCATCTAAAAAATAATTGATTTTTGAATTATTTATCAAAATCGTTGGAGCGAATTTTGAGAAAATAAAAAAAGTAAACTAACTTTTTGATCGATTTTGATTAAAAGCTTATTTTCAGGTCTTAGGTGGGTCTCTAAATTAAATCTAAAATTTCAACCTCCTAGCTCAATTCCTTCATGCTTTAAATCAGCTTTTTCCAAACTGTGAGCCGCGCCTCCCTAAGGAGACGCGGACTAGTCAAAGGGGAGGCGCGAATATTGGCCACCAAGATCAATTTTCCAAATGATTGCTAGTTTTATAAATAAAATAATAAAATTTAGAAGATTCTGGGACGGAGGTTTTCCTTAATTAAAAACTCGATGAGCCGCAGTGGCACCATCAGTAGAGACGGTGCCACTGCGGCTAAGTTGCACAAAAGACAGTGTGTATGTGAGCATGGGCGTACCCAGCGAGGGGCAGGGGGGCAGCTGCCCCCCTAGAAGCAACAAAAAAAAAAAATTAAATGTTTATAAAGTGATGAAACGAAACAAAATTGGTGGATGGCGACGGGGAATGATTCTTTTTGTTAGGACTCGAGGGTTTTTAGGCCTTTAATTCGAAGGCTTTACCTCTCTATATAAAAAATAGCTATGTCACAATTTGGACGACCATGATCTGCCCCCCCTGGACGACCATGATCTGACTATGCCCCCCCCCCCCTAGATTTGATCCTGGGTACGCCCATGTATGTGAGTGTGAATGAGAAAAAAGTGTGAGTGTTAAAAAAAAAACAAGATTGGATTAGGCGTTGAAAAATTGAAAAAATATTTTTTAAATTTATTTTAGCTAAATTGAAGCCAAATAAATAGAAAACATTCAAAAAATAGCGTTATTATTATTTTGATTAGGGGGGATGAAGGGTTGATTATTTAAGAAAGGCCTTGGAATATTCCAAATCACTTGTTGACATTCTTTTCCGGCTCTAAATATAGTTAGATTAGAGCAAAAGGTATTTTTTTACTTTTAATAAAAAGGGAATTGCTATGTTCATTTATTTATTCCTATACAAATAGAGAAAGACAAGTCTCGTTCAGTCGAGCGCGTTGCGGGCTACAGGCGCTGCTCTCTTTTTTGTGTTTAAAGTGAATCAAAGTGAATAATTAATATAGTGTAACCCACCCTGACCACTCCGTCAGCCAACACACCCTCTTGAGAGTCTTATTAAAGGTAATTATTATGCATTTTATCGTTAAAAAAAAAATGATAGATACAAATAATTTGACTGTGAAAAACGATTCTTTTGAATATGAAATTAAATATTTTGTATTTCACTAAGGGTAGAGGGAGAATATAAGCTGTTGAAAGGGGGAGGGGGAGTGTAGGTGTCATTGAAAAAAAAAATTAGTTTTTTATTTTTTATCTTTTTTTTTTACCATATCTTTTTGTATTATAGAACTAATTCGGATTTGAATTTTTACTTTCTCTTACCTATATGTATAAGTTAATATACATATATATAGAGAGAAAGTATTGGATTCATGTCAAAAATTCAATGTCGAGATTTTGATGGATATACACGTTTTGAGGTCCCCTGAATAAAAAAAAAAGTGGTTTTGGTCTGTGTGTCTGTTTGGGTTCAATTTAAAGCATGAAGGAATTGTGCTACGAGGTTGATTTTTTATATTTAAGTTAGGCACCCCCCCCCCCCTAAGGCGTGAAAATATGTGAAAAATATTTTTCTTCAGGAATGAAAGTTAGAAAAACGAAGCCAGAATTTTTTACTTTAAAAATTTATTTAAACAGCTAACGTTTCGGCTTTGGTCAAAGCCATCCTCGGAGCTGTTAGTGGTCATCAGAGGATGCCTTTGACCAAAGCCGAAACGTAAGCTGTTAAAATATATTTTTAAAGAAAAAATTCTGGCTTTGATTTTTCTTCTATCTTTCATTCCTGATACAAATTCCACCAGCCATAAAATACCCAGCGTTTTCCAAACTGTGAGGCGCGGACTAGACTAAGGGAAGACGAGAAAATATTGGCCACCAGGACCAATTTTCCAAATGATTGGATAGTTTTAATATAAATAAGAATAAAAAAACATTTTTATATTTTTTATAAAATGGGGGGGGGGGAGGCGTCATAAGATTAATTATTTTTAAGGGAGGCGTGGTAACATAAAGTTTGGAAACCACTGCTTTAAATTGAACACACACAGACAGACCATGTCGCGGAATTCACTTTTTTGGATTCAGGGGACCTCAAAACGTATATTCACTAAAATCTCGACATCGAATTTTTGATATGAGTTCAATACTTTCTCTATATATTAATATATATATATAGAGGTAAGAGAAAGTAAAAATTAAATTTCAAATTACCAACGGCAAGTTGGTTAAACAGAGCGTGACAGACAGACAGGAATGTTGTTTATTTAAAAATGTCCTATCTTGCGAAGCATAAATTAGTTTGCTTGAAAGTAGTCCACCGAAATGACTAATACAATTTTTCAATAAATTGTTCTTCCTAATCGGACCTTATTTGTTAAATTAGTGAACTGAACATTTTGATTGCCTATCTTCCAGCGTATCAAAAACGAATTTAATCATCTCAAAAATTTCTACTAAAATTGTGAAAAAATGTAAAGTTAGAAGTTTTTAACATTAAAAGATTTTACGCGCAAAGCATATGGTTTCTTAAAAAATAAACGTTGACATCAAATGTATAGAACCCCGCTATATTAATAAATCAAATTTCTCCTTTTACTGATATTTTGAATTTCTATAGAAAGAGAAAGCGAGATTAAACTTTTCAATTTAAAATTCAGTTAAAAGTTTTTCCCGTTTATTTCAAATGAATGAACTTTTATTGTATTTTTTTCTGTTCAATAAAATTAGCTATTTTATTCAAGGGAGTTTTTTATACTTCTCTAAATAAAAATATATGTCTATGCTGTTAGTATTATATTTTACTAGACCGTAGATCCCACCTACACCACTTACAATTAGATCTACCGAGAACGACATGCCGATATTTATTTTGCTTCATAATTTAATTTCTATTTTCCTTAAATCTTATATGAAAATATTAAACACATCGACAATTCATAAAACAAATTTATTGACGAATGAATGACTGACTACTTAGCATTTGTGGATGTATGTTGAATCAATCGATTATTTGTTTTGTATGTATTGGATTTTAGGCCTCTCGCATTTCTCCCACTTCCTAAATTCCATACAAGCTTTGTATTTTAATCGCAAGGTTTAATATCAACAACGGCATTTAAGGGAAATATTGATATGTTGATATTGGCAATGGCATTTTTGAGCCCTTTGGCCTTTTGTCTATCATATTTCTGACGTCTGAATTCCATTTCGGATGAAATTTCTTTTAGCATCATCATTAAAGAAATATAAAAACGAAAAAGAGATAAAAAAAAAAAAAAAAAAACTCTGGGAATTTTCTTTCATTCTATTTAATAGAAAATATTTTCACTTTTTTTATGCTAAATATGAAAATTATCAGATTCTATAGTCAGTTCTTAACCTTTGACATAATATTTCAACCAAAAATGTTAAAAACCATTTATGGCTATAAGTTCAAAGTAAAATTTAATCCTTTATATGTTGGCAAACCCATATTTAAAAGTATAATTTGAAAAGGAAGGAATTAAGAGTTGGAAACGACTTGGTGGTGTCCATGGTGTTAAAACAAATAGGAATCTAAGAAATGGGCTCAATGCTCCCTCATAAAAAAGCTTTTATCTTAAAAAATAAATAGAATCGTTAAACTTCATAACGTTTTTGTATAATTAAGTCGTATTTCTTCGGATACCATGCGCGAATTTGAACAATTTGGACAATTTTCCCGCTCAAGTACACCCCTGAATTATAATAATTTAATTTTTAGATTTATTTTTTATTCTACTTCAAAAAATGCATTTTTAATTTTTCTGGGGCCATTGTGTACACAGACAAATATCCTACATTTTAGCAGTTTTATATTGTTAGTGGTCTTCGTTATTGATAATTAACTTATTTATTAGATTTGATGAACAATTAATATTACCTACATATAGGCAACTAAGTCAAGCAAACAAACTTTTGTTTCATCTTAATTAATAATTGGGTGAGACATTTAAAGCAAAATCATTAAATTACATATTATTTACCTATTATGAAATTTACTATCAATGAATTTTATGTACAGTGAGGGATAATATTAAGTCCCATCCATGTGTTTTCTACTTGTGATAATATCATAGTTTAAAAAAAAAAAAATATTATATCTCTTTTAATGAGAACTTTCATGGTTCAAATCTAGAAAATTTTCAATAAAGATTTTCATTTTCTTTTATAAAAACAATTAAATAATCACAAGTAGAAGACTCATGGGTGGGACTTAATATTGTCCCTCACTGTACCTATTTAAGCTTTCTATCGTAGGCTCTTGTTGAAACATTATCTTAATGAATGGGATAGTATCTCTCAAATTTGATTGATACAAATAAACAAACGCAAGGTCATTTGTTTCAAAATTGATTTAATTAAAAATTACTTAACGCGTTTCGACATTGCTGTCATCATTAATTTTATATATCTTAATTATTTACCAATTTAGTATCTACAGTCAACCAACACTTAATTATTAATTAAAATGAAACAAAAATTAGAATTAGCTTACTTATTTTTGATAACTTATTGCTAGCAGAAAAAGTTATCCTCATGAGGAACGAAATCTCTTATTTTAGTACCAAGTCTATTTGTTGTTAAAGTAAAGTGTGATATCCAATTCTTCTTTTTTCTTCGCCTTATTCCCGGAGTACGGGATCGGCGGTTCATTTATTTTTGCGATCGGGAAGGAATAGAACAGGCCGGGCTGTCTCACGGTCTGACGCCTGTTGAAAATATAGAAGGGAAGAGACTGACATGCAAAGAAGTACTTTTAGTCCCAGCTAGGGCATCTCGTGGTCGCCGTCCACTTACCCACAAGATCTGTACCCCTGAACTACTGATATGCCGTTCGTAGGATATAAATAAAATAGATTTTTTTTATTCAATAAAAATTATAACTTGGCTCAGGGGATCTCAAAACATTTATTTCCATCAAAATCTCGTCATCTAATTTTTGTCATGAATCCAATACTCTCTGCTTGTACATGGTGAGCCGAAAAAACTCATTTTTTTTTTTATTTCGAAGTTGTAATAGCACGGAAAAGTTGCGAATTATATAGACCAAAAAAAAATTATTATTAATTTGTTAACATCTTCTGGTCGCGCATAGGCCCTAAAGTTTTACAAAATATGAAAAAAAAAACTTCATTTTTGCGATTATTTTTTTAATTTTTTAGATTTAGATGTTTTCGTAATATAATTGTTTGTAAGGTCTTCAAAAAGAGCCTAAAAACATTGTTTTAATTTGGTTTAGTTCATTTCATATCTTCCTTCAGGCTTAAAATTGAACACACACACACACACACACCCACATACACAGACAGGCAGACCATGTCACGAAAACCACTTGTTCAGGGGACCTCAAAACGTGTATATCCATCAAAATATCGACATTGAATTTGTGACATGAATCCAATACTTTCTCTCTTTATATATTAACATATATAGAGGTAAGAGAAAGTAAAAAATTGACTTTCTCGTATTTAATAGCAAATGAAACTTCCGAGTCCAGCAAAATTAGAAAATTGCTTTTTTTTTATAAAAAATATTTTTCCTTGACCTTTGTTTGATGTAGTAAAATTTCTATTTTTTATTTTTATTTATTTTTACCTCCTCAAATTCCCTTTAATTTCAAGAATCACTGAATAAGTAAGTGAAAGTTAAAAGTAAGGACCCTCGGACCCTCCGCTGGACGGCGAAAGCTAGTTTTAGAAATAAAATTCTGTTTTCAGAAAGGTTGGTTGCCTAGACTTAAGGCGCCTCCATAGTAGACTATTCTAATATTTACTTTAATCATTTAATTGATTATTAAATAACAAGTTCATCATTTCCCAACTTCTCATAGGAGCTAGGATAATCAAATTCCATTAATTTTTTTTTTTTTTTTTTTGCTCTTTTATATATTTATAAAAATATTGATGTTTTTTTTTTATCGAAGTCATCTGGACCTGTCAGCAACATCTCTATCGGATGTTTGCATCGTGGCTTTTATTGTCGACATCATCACCGATATCTCTCAAAGCTAGAAGGGTTCTTTTTCGTTGGCATTTTTTTTGACTGTTATCCAAGTTTGCCTATATGATTTTTTTTATAGGGCAGAAACTGGAAATATTTTTCTTGACTAATTGCGAAAATACGTTAGAGAGAGGATTTCGAGAAAAAAATAATTGTCTAATCTAAATAAACTCTGGATGTTATTTATATAAAAATAAAATGAGTGAATTGATCAAAAGTTTAAAGTTTCATTTCTATGAATATCCTAACATTTATTGTGAAATTTTTATTTTTACCCATTTCTATGCCCTTGTTGAAATTCTGAGCAGGAAATCTATAATCTGAACATAGTATTTCTTTGTCTTCTATTGTTTTTGCTGATTCTGACATGAAGAGCCCTTCAAGTTTATTCATGAAGTGGTAATAATAATATTAAGTGTGGATGTACTTCGGAGATACTTTCCCTTCTACTTTCTTCAGGGGATCAAGTCATTTCCAAATCAAGATTGCTTGGTGAATAAAAAATAGATATCTTTTGAAAAAAAATAAAGATAAGGCCTTGAAATTATTAAAATAGATTAGTATTCTATTATATCTTTTTTTCTGAAATAACATTAATTTGCTGTTGAGTTGTAAACACGAGCGAGCAATTAATGTTATATTTTTTGATATTCTACTTTCTCTTACCTATATATATGAATATATATAGAGAAAGTATTGCTTTCATGTCAAAAATTCAATGTCGAGATTTTGATGGATATACACGTTTTGAGGTCCCCTATGCCGAAAAAGTGGTTTTCGCAACATGTCTATGTGTGTGTCTGTGTTCATTTGAAAGTGAAAGAATCGAGCTAGGAGCTTGAAATTTTATATTTGCCTTAGGCACCCACCTGAGGCGTGAAAATAAACTTTTGATCAAAATCAGCCAAAAAGTACTAGTACTTAACTGATGTAGTAGAAGGAGAATAAAAAGAGAAAGCAGCTAGTTATATTTTCTTTTATTAAACTCTCAGTGCTGACGTTTCGGTCCTGTTTAGAGCCATCCTCAGAGCATTAGGGTTGTCATCATAAATTTCAATTTCAGCACTGAGGGTTTAATAAAAGAAAATATAACTAGCTGTTCTCTCTTTTTATTCTCCTTCTACTTCATCAATTAACCAGCTATATTTAAAAAAAACTTCCAATATTAATTTATGTATTTTTTCAGTTTTTTTTTTTTTTTTTTTTTTCGATTTTCTCAAAATTCGCTCCAAGAATTTTGACTAAAATTCATATATCAATTATTTTTTAGATTGTCTTTAGAATATATATTTTCATTTTGCCTTTGAAATTTTTTGAAGTACACTCTACTCTTTTTTTTTTTTTTTTTAAACACTACTCACACTTTTTTCCATTCACACTCACATTCACACAGTCTTTTCGGCAACTTAGGCCATTTAAGACCTTTACGATATCCATTATAGAGATTAATATACATATTAGGGGCCAGGCATTCTTATTTAAGTCATTTGGATACCAAATCATCGGACTGCCTGGGGTCCGAACCCGCGACTTTTGGTATACGAGGTTAGCACGCTAACCTCTACACCAAACCCCGAGAACCACTTTACTCTTGTACTTCATAGGAAAGATGGGTGAAATCGTTGCCATGGTAACAAAATATTAATATTTTACCATGTTTATAAATTTTACATCTTGAATTTTAATATATCGGCGGAAACTAAATATATGTCGACACGAAAAATCTGGTGAGACAAGCACAGAACACAACTTTCTCTTACCAAAGATAAGAGAAAGTTGTGTGCTGTGCACAAGTCCCAGATTTTTTATATTTTTGAGAATATGGAAAAAATTAAAACAGTTTAGCTAATGGCTTCCCACCATAATATCTCGGTTGGTATTCACGAAATTGGCTTCCATCTTATTCCTAATGAATATTTAAAAAAAATTTATACAATATTTAAATAAAAAGAAGAGAAATGGACATTGGATAATTGCATATTTTGAACCAATAAAGGTGAATTTCTTGATTAATGGTCTGTTTTTTCAAAGAGTCTCTATCTCTCTCTCTCTTTGAATCTAGATCCAAATTCAATTCATATATTCATCGGACCGCATAATCACCCGAAGGGGGAGTTGAAATTGGAGAGAGTAGGGTTGATTAATTGCCATCTCACCAGAAATATGTTGACTTGTACCCCATTGGCATTTCAAAGGTAAACTATGCGCCGTTTGAATATTTACTAATAAAAACAATCATTTTCTCTACTCTCAAAATTTTGCTGAATAGATCATAATTCAAATTTGTATTTAAACGTTTTATTTACTATCTTTATCAGCGGGTTTTGGTAAACTTTAAAAGCATTACGATCTAACTTATATATAAAAAAAAATCTTTTTTTATTTTGAAGAATAATCTCTTTAAGTGAAGTCTAGTGAGAGGTTTGAAGTTTTTTTTTTAAACTTTTCCTTTGCTCCACGCTCTCAAGAATAGGTTACAAGTATCGGTTTTGTTTGGCCGAGTTTGAAAAATATAATTTCACTATTGAGTGGCTGTCAGGCTTTTTATTTCCGCGATACAGCTAACAATTATGAACCAATTTTGAATAAACTTTATTCTAATCTTCCGATTAATTTTTGAAAATGAACTTGCAGAAATAACGTATTATTAAATTATTAGAATTGACATAGAAATTGAAAGCTTAAAAGAATAGGCTACTTGGGATGATAATAAATAAATTTTATTTAATTATTTTTACTTTCTTTTACCTCTATTTATGTTAATATATAGAGAGAGAAAGTATTGCGATCATGTCAAAAATTCGATGTCGAGATTTTGATGGATATACAAGTTTTGAGTTCCCCTGAATCCAAAAAAGTGGTTTTCGCGACATGGTCTGTTTGTGTGTGTGGTGTGTGTCTGTGAACAATATATCTCAAGAATGAGGAAGTTGAAATTTTATATTTCCCCCATGGGACGAGACACGAAGCTTTTGAACAAAATCGATTAAAGGGTACTTTACTGATGCATTTTTCAGTTTTTTTTTCGATTTTCTCAAAATTCGCTCCAACGATTTTTAATTAATTCAAAAATCAATTATTTTTTAGATGCTCTTTAAAATGTATATTCCCATTTTGCCAATGGAATGGAATCCACTTTACTCCTGTACTCCATAGAAAAGATAGGAGAAATGGTTACCATGGTAACAAAATATAAATATTTTGCCATGTTTATAAATTTTACCTTGCCCCCGAGTTTGGCGTAGTAGGTAGCGTGCCTACCTCCTATTCCAAACGTCGCGGGTTCGGACCCAGGCAGTCCGATGATTTTATTTAAGCCATTTGGATACCAGGTGGCTTAAATAGAAATGCCTGAACCCCAAATAAATATATATATTAATTACAACATTTATCGTCTAAAGTCTTAAATGGCCTGAGTTGCCGAAAAGACTGTGTGAATGTGTGTGTGTGGGTGTGAATGAGAAAAAGTGTAAATGTTTTTATATTAAAAAAAAAAAAAAAATTACCTCTTGAATGTATATCGGTGGAAACTAAATATATATCGAAACAAAAAATCTGGTGGGACAAGCACAGTACACAACTTTCTCTTGCCGAAAGGTAAGAGAAAGTCTTGTGCTGTGCGACCAGTCACAGCAGATTTTTTTCTGCCTGCAGAGGTCTTTAGTTTAGTGTTTTTTTTTTTTAAACATTCACACTTTTTCTCATTCACACTCACACTCACACACATTCACACAGTCTTTCGGCAACTTAGGCCATATAAGACTTTGACGATAACCGTTGTAATTAATATATCAATTTGGGGTTCAGGCATTTCTATTTAAGCCATCTGGTATCCAAATGGAAATAAAATCATCGGACTGCTGGGTCCGAACACGCGTCGTTTGGTATAGGAGGTAGGACGACTATAGAGACCGGGGGCCGTTTAGTGTTTTAATATATATAGACAGTGGAATCTCTATATTTTTCTCATCCTGACTATTCATATTTACGCCTAATTCGTCCAAATTTTCCGATCCCCAGAGATTTTTTTAAAAATTTTGTACTCTCGATAATTGGTAAATCCCGATAATCGTACCAAACCGTGCACCACGTGACCATACGAATTATCGGGATTCTAGTGTATTTTAATTTGATAATACCGAAGGCTCGAGATCACCAACCCGAGGTTTCGTCGCGCTTGAAATTTGATTTAAATTGCAGTCATTGTAGACCTAAAATCGAGGATTAATGAAGTTTCGTTAATATTGCAATATTATTGTTATTATCCCTTCTTTTGAACTACTTATATTTTTTTTTTACTTCTAGAGAAGAAGTCTTAAAATAGAAGTTTGTGATCGTTAAAATATTCTTTTATTTATACTTTCTCTTACCAATTTGACTCGAGGGCGTAATATTCCCTAGCTCCCCTGGCTTACAATAAACTTCACTGATCAATAGGGTTTATTTCATTGTTATTTATATTCTATATATACAAGTATTATTAAAAACAAAAGAAATATTTGTCCATAAAATATAATTTTCAACAAAAAATCCTTTTATTTACTAACTGACCGAGAGTAAAAAAAAAAAGTAATTTAGATTTCAATTCAATTGCTTTATTAATAATAATTGAAGGCCGTTGGCTGTAATCCAAATTAATTAAAGCCCTTCCGCTGATCCATACTGACTTTTTGCAATTGTTATGACGTACCAATATTGAATAAATAATGGCCGGAGGTCTTTACTGATACGAATCACCGCTATTCATATATAATAAATAATCTTTTCCTTTGGCTCTCTATTTTCATATATTAAATTTAAATTCATTTATAAACTTATTCGTTATTATAACGCACATTTTCTCTCTCGCTCGCTTCTCTCTGGGTTGATTTATTTAAATATAATGACGGCCAATTTTATTTATTTATTATTTACGCATTTGAAATTGAATTGATTGCAATTAGAGCTTTAGTTAACCATGTCATTGATTTTATTTTATCTAAAATAAATTTGATTTAAAAATTAAAATTATATTAAAGAAAAAAGTTTTTATTTTTCACTATAGTTGTAAAGATTTCTGAATTTTAAATGAGCTAGCACAGTGGTTCCCAACGTGGGGGCGACCGCCCCCAAGAGGGGAATTTGGGCTCTCAGGCGGGCAATAAATAAGTGGGGGGCGATGAGTGAGGGGAAAATTTTTTTTTTCACTATTTTTGTTATTTTCTTCAAAAAATTAAAATTATTTTTAAATTTTTAGAAGTTTGGGTAGAGATAAATAGTAAAAATCTTGCCCACCACTCCTAGGGGGACAGGATTATTTTTTAAAATAAATTTTTGCCCTTAATTATGGTTTTTTTTTGTTAGTAATTAATAATACAATTACAATAGATCTAATAGTCAAATTTGAATGTATAAGAGTGTTGAATGTGTAGAGAGTGAGTGAACAAATTATGATTTAAAATAAGGCATATTGACCCTATATATTTTTCTTTCTCTTACCTATGTATATATGTAAATATATATAGAGAGAAAGTATTGGTTCATGTAAAAATTCGATGTGAGATTTTGATGGATCTTCACGTTTTGAGGTCCCCTGAATCAAAAAGTGGTTTTCGCGACATGGTCTGTCTGTGGGTGGGTGGGTGGGTGGGTGGGTGTGTGGGTGTGTGGGTGGGTGTGTGGGTGGGTGTGTGTTCAATTTTAAGATGAAGGAATTGAGCTACGAGGTTGAAATTTTATATTTAAGTTAAACACCCCCGGGACCGGAAAAATAAGCTTTTAATCAAAATCGACCAAAGAATACTAGTACTTTATTGATGTACTTTTTCAGTTTTTTTCGATTTTCTCAAAATTTGCTCCAACGATTTTTTTTAAATTCAAAAATCAATTATTTTTTAGATGCTCTTTAAATTGTATATTCTCATTTTGTGATTGAAATCTTCTGAAGACCACTTTACTCTTGTGCTTCATAGGAAAGATAGGAGAAATGGTTGCCATGGTAACAACATATAAATATTTTGCCATACTTATAAATTTTACATCTTGAAAATCAAATGTACCCTACTGTCGGAAACTAAATACATGTCGACACAAAAAATCTGGTGAGACAAGCACAGTACACAACTTTCGATTACCGAAGGTAAGAGAAAGTTGTGTGCTGTGCCCAGTCAACCAGATTTTTTTAAATTAAAAAGACATTAATTAAAAGATGCTTTCTTTAAATATTCGAGACAAAATCTTCATAAAAAAAAAAAAAAAAAAGGAAAAAAAAACTCGGTTAACGAAGAGGGTTTTGAATAATTTATAAAACTTTGATGGTCGTTTGCAAACATTTTAGAATCGAGGATGTGAATAGAGAGAGAGAGGAATACGTATTAGTGTGTATATGTTCAGCTGTTCGTGCTATGAGTGCACCTTATTTATTCAAATATTCTAAATTTTGTATTAGGAATATACATAACGTAGAAGTTGTGTTTTTTTTTTAATACTGTAATTATAAAAAGAAACGAAAGATTGAAACAATACTTCACCATAGTTAATAACACTAGTCGACAAGGTTTTATTCACAAGAAATCTGATTAGTGAACCTAGTGTATTATTTCATTCTGAATTCAGATATGTAGTTATAATTTTTCCATCAGGCACAGTTTTAGAGATATAGAGCAAAATAGATTTTAATAGAAAAAGTGCTCTAAAACTCTTATTATTTTTTCGACCACTGAGTGTACTGGTGTTTTTTTCTTTGATGACGTTTTTGTTTATAATTTCGTTAATAATTAACAGATTTTTATGAATGAATGATTTTTAGAAAGCCAAAGAACTATAGAATATCATAAATATATGTTTTTTGCATTCAGTGATATCTAAAATTGTATTAGGGGTGACCAAAGCAAAAAAATCTTAAACATTTCGATTTTTCTAAACTTTAAGCCGTTTGCGGCTCGTCTAAATGGCCTCCGATTGGGATGAAACTTTAAATTTATATGTATTATAAATATCTGAATATTTTTACGGAGTGTCGCGTTAAAAATAATTTGAACATTTTAAATAAAAGCCGTTTTAGAGCATATTTTCTATTAAAATCTATTTTTCTCGATATCTCTAAAACTGTGCCTGATGGGGCAAAACTGAAATGATATTTGAATTCAGCATGAAAAATACTTCTAAAATTTCATATCTTTATTCTTGTGAAAGAAAAAAAATTTATTTTTGTCGACTAGTGTTATTTAAGTTTATTCTTAAATAAATCGCTCCGTTTCCTGATAGGTAGTCAACCCAACTCACTAATGAATTTTTTGATTAATTCCCACTTCTCACAGTCTTTTTATTAAAAATTCCATTTAATATGAATTTCCTTAATTAAAATTATTTAGTTTAAGTGACGAAAGGCCAAAGAAAGTATAATATAATTTACTAAGTTTCTCTTCATGTTTTTTTTCCCTCAAACTGTTATTATAAGAGGATTTTAATCCTTATAAACTCACCTATAAGAACAACTTGACAAAGAGCACGAACTCACCCTCTTGTTCACGGAAACTCAAATAGAAGAAGCTCAACCAAATTATAATTCTATCTGTATATTGTTTAATTTTAAGTTAATTTAATTCTGATCATAATAAATTTGAATAAATTTATAATTAGTCTTTTGACATTTTATAATCATATTTAAACTTTCTACCGTGGGCTCTTGATGAAACATTATCATAGTGAAGAGATAGTTTCAATCAAATTTGAATGATATAAATAAAAAACTCTAGGTTATATGTTTCAAATGAATTATTTATAAAATAAATTTAACCCACTTTTCATCATCGGAAGTATTCGACTTAAAAATCGAAATGCGCGTTCAATTTATTTTATTCGTAAATAATTTGAAACACATAACCTAGAGTTTTTTATTTATATCATTCAAATTTGATTGAAACTATCCCTTCAATTACAATTTTAACCGTTATTCAGAAAATATTTCGAAAAAAAATTTTTTTTTTTAATAAGGAATATTGCAGAGAATAATAAATTTCTAATACTAGCCTTTAAATCATGAAAAATAATTGACAGAAAATAAGTCTTTTTTTTAACACACTTTTTTCCCATACACACTCACACGCACGCACACAGTCTTTTCGGCAACTCAGGCCATATAAGAACATAACTATAACTCGTCTTTAATAATATATATTTATTTGGGGTCCAGGCCATTTGGTATCCAAATGGACTAGATTTCGCCAACCAAATTATTAAAGTAGGGTTGATCATAGGAGGAAAATTCAGAAGTCAAGATTCTTGAAGAATGTAGGTTTGCATTCGTTTGTAGGATCTGGAATTGATTTGTGGAACGGTTTGTCTGTCAATACTTGGGATTATAGTCCTCTGCCCCCTATGATTAAATAATCTATAATAAATTTTGTCAAGTCCTAATGTGTTAGTTGTATGAAATTTACTTAGTTCTTGATCGCAGAGAATAGTTCAGGTAGAGAGGTCATACCATCCTTGTTAAGATTTTAGCCAGGTTTTCCTTAACAACTTTAGGCGAATGTCGGGTTGGCTAATGCGGCGTTTACTCCTGGCCTCGTGGCTTGCGGGAATTTTTGATATCTTTTTTTTTTTTTTCTTTCGATGCAAATGCATGAACATGTTGATTGTTAATGGACATACATTTCTATTTTTGTTTTGTTTTGTTGTTATTGTATTAAAATTTGTATTGTTTTTGTTGGCACCGAGGACTGGTTGGTGCCTCTAAGCGGGCCGTAATAAATTTATTTATTTATTTATTTACTATTAGAGTTCTACTGATGTTATTGTATGTTTCGTATCATTTCTCACATAAACCATCTAAAAAATGAACATAATTCTATCACGAAAATTTAGTAAATGTATAAAAGTTATTCGAACTAAAAAAAAAAAATCATTTGGCAAGGTGGGGAATTGATTAATGAACCTGAAAAAAAAAAACTCGTGCAAGCTAACAATCTAAAAAGTCAACATTGGAACAAAATTCGATTAAGCTTTTCTCCCTCTCACTTTTTCTCTTCAAAAATATAAATTTATCAAATCCGATGATGACCAGGCGTTTATATCGGTTGAAATCTAAAAATAAAATCATCTGAAAACGGTCCATCAAAGTCTTGTAATTCGATTTTCTTTAGATTAATTATATGCCTCTTTAATTTTCATTCACAAACACTTCTACATATAGCCTACCACTGTTTTCCCTTTTTCTTCTTCAATCTTTTGATATTTCATTTTATTTATATTTGATGATAAGAATTCAAGTGGAAGGATCGTGACTCAACTCTTAAAACAGTTCTTATAAATAACAAAATTTTAAGTCAATACAAATAACCCAGTTGAGTTGACACCCCCCCCCCCCCCCGGTTTTCGGTTTGGTTGCCTCTGTCATTCAAATATGCTTCATATAATCCTTCTGCTATTTATTTTTAAGCTTTAGATGAATCGTATGACTTTTAAACTCAAAACAAAAATACCGAGAATACGAGGGAGAAATATTGGAGACTCAAGGTCCAATAGATTCCAATTGATCTTTTGTTTTCTCTCATCTTCTTTGTCAATTTAAAAGACAATAATGAATTCATTAATTACAGAATAATAATTGTGATATTCTTTTTTTTTTAATTTTCCTGCACGTGGACTAGAAATTATAGAAGCCCAAGGAACTGGTTACGTGCGAGGTTATATTTTTATTTCTAATCTAATTTAATTTTCTAGTCGTATAATTTGCATATCTATAATCTATTACCATATTCAGTATAAAATGCTAACCGAAGCGAACCTCTGACCTCTATAAAAAAGCGAGACTTTTTCCTCTGTCCCAAAGCTCATGGCATAACTTGTAAGTTAAAATATTTAACTCAGCCATTCCCTTTCCTTGTAGATATATTTTACTCAGGTCCGTCTTTCATGTATTCTTTAGAAAGTGCTCTTTAAATTAATAATTTTATTTATTTGAACCCTAAAGAGTTCAATTCCTAGACTTCATCTCCCTAAATTTCCTTTCCTCTGAGAGAAATCTTTAAAAAAAGGAATTTCGAAACTAAAATAATTTTCCTGTAATTTTTAGAAGGCAGTTTGAATATATAAAATGTGAATCTGAAAATATTTATTATGATATCTGTCTGTCCTGTGTGTGTGTCTGTCTCTGAACAACAAAATCAAAAACGAAAAGAGCTAGGAAGTTGAAATTTGGTAGTTAAATACCACACGCCCCGAAAATAAGCTTTTAAATACAAATATCAAAAAGTACTAGTACTTTACTGATGTACTTTTTCTCTTTTTTCGATTCACTCTAATGATTTTGATTAAAATTCATAGCTCTTTTATTTTTTTATGTTCTTTAAAAATATATATTTTTATTTTGTCCTTAAAATATTATGAAGCACACTTTACTCTTGTACTCTATAGGAAAGATTAGTGAAATGGTTATAACGTAGTTGTGTCTGTTGAGTTGTTTCAAGGAAGGTTTGCAGGAGCCGAGACTGCAACCCTTCCTTGATAAAAAAAATATCAACAGTTCATTATTTTCTCTGTGCTCACATACACGAATATATTGTTTATAGATATACTTTTCTAAATGGTTTGTAACTTGTTACAGGAGGTTGAGAACGGCTTCAAATCTGGCTAGCTGTCTGTGGTCTTTAGTAAAGCGAGAGATTCGCGACAGTTGACATCCCCAAATCCACGCTAGACGTCTTAATCTACAGAAAGCCTTCATTCAGTGAGTAACTCTTCAAATTTTTATAATTATTCGTTTTTTTTTTAACACTCACACTTTTTTTCTCATTCACACTCACACTCTCACACCTCACACAGTCTTTTCGGCAATTTAGGCCATATAAGACTTTGACGATAACCGTTGTAATGAATATATCTATTGGGGGTTCAGGCATTTCTATTTAAGCCATCTGGTATACAAATGGCTTAAATAAAATCATCGGAATGCCTGGGTCCGAACCCGCGACGTTTGGTATAGGAGGTAGGCACGCTTCCTACTACGCCAAACCCGGGGGCACTATGCATTTTAAAAAATATATTTATAAATATATATAAACTTCTAAATGGGCTCTGTAGCCGGAAAGGGTTAAAAAAATGTACCATACTTTCAGAAACTAAATATATTTCGACATAAAGAATCTGGTGTGACAAGCACAGAACACAACTTTGAATTACAGAAGGAAAGAGAAAGTTTTGGGCTGTGCGACCTGTCACACCAGATTTTTGTTTAGGTTGATATTTTGGTAAAGCATATAAACTAAATGAAACGGGAGTTTATATCCCATTTACTAAATAATTATTCATCAGGGATATAGGCCTATAGATAGTTATGTACTAAAAATATAAAAGAAAATGATATTTTTTAGCAAATACTTTAATAGTGTTTTTTTTTTTTTTTTTTTTTTTGCGATAAGTGACGGATGTATATTTCTCTTGAATATTTGTATAAATTGTCTGAAACGAGTTGTCTGAAAAATTGCGGCACATGATTAAGGAAAGGTGAGCGTCCACCGCAGACGAGCGAAGAGAGGCAAAGCCCGCAGAGGACGAGCCGCGCAGATAGTAAAACAGAAAAGTCTTATAATTTGTTTTTCAATGAAGAATAGAAATGGCTGTGGTGATGATTGACTAAGGGGCTCAATGAGGAAAGGCAGCCAGCATAAATAAAAACTTTTATATTATTTCATTGACGTTTCGGGAGCGCGTCGCTCCCATCTTCAGGACATAAAATTTTTTTTATGGCCACAGGTTATGTCCTGAAGATGGGAGCGACGCGCTCCCGAAACGTCGATGAAATAATATAAAAGTTTTTATTTATGCTGGCTGCCTTTTCTCATTGAGCTCTTTAGTTAATTTGTTTTTCATTGATTTTAATACCCTATAGTCTCTATGAGATGTTTACCTATAGTCTCTATGAGATGTTTACCTATAGTCTCTATGAGATGTTTAAGAGAGTGCATATTTCAAAAATTTGGTGTTAACAGACAGACCATTTTGCTGGACCACTTCTTTAACTCAGGGGACCTCAAAACATGTATTTCCATAAAAATCTCCACATAACATGAAACCATACTTTCTCTCTATATATACAATATATTACATATATAGGTAAGAGAAAGTAAAAATAATTTAACCACTTCATATCCTCATTTCACTCTTAACAATTTTTTTTTTTTTTTTTTTTTTTTGATAATTGATTATTCTAATTTTTATATGTGTTCCTATTTAATATACATTTCATACAATACTCTACTAAATAATCCTATAGCCCATCGTAGGGAAGGAATATAGATAAGTATAATCAAATTCCAATACCAAAAAATGTATTAATTAGGAATTTTCATAACACTAAAGGTCCTATAGCCCCTTTGAGGCATTATAAAAATTCCCAATTAATACCTTTCTTTCGTGTTACATTGAATTATACTTATCATTATCTTTACCTGCATTGACTTGACTCCCTGGGCAGGTTACAACAGGTCGTAGATGGTATTGCTTATCTGCCTTGGGGATATAGTTAAGCATTTAGTAGTGAGTTGGTGGCCGATGAGAGAGGTCGAACCCACGTTGGATTCTCTCTCATGGGCTTTATACATTTAGTGTTGTGAGTGCCATTGAAGAGTGCAGCTGGGCGTCAGTGGGTCTCCATTCAAAACGGCAATTTCTCATAAACTACAAGTCCGATTTAGGTAAATTTCTTCCCAATTTATATTTTAGTATTATTTTAATTATTTCTAATATAATTTAAGTTTAAATTTTTCGAGAAATATGGGATTTTTCCTCTAAATTATGGGATGGGGAGGATCAAAGCAATTTTATTCCTTTTAAATTTGATTTTTCCTTTCTCTTACCTTCTATATAATATGTTAATATATAGAGAGAAAGTATTGGATTCATGTCAAAAATTCGATGTCGAGATTTTGATGGATATACACGTTTTGAGGTCCCCTGAATCCAAAAAAGTGGTTTTCGCGACATGGTCTGTCTGTCTGTGTGTCTGTGAACAAAATATCTCAAGAACGAAAAGAGCTAGGAGGTTGAAATTTTATATTTAAGTTAGGCACCCCCATGGGACGTGACACGAAGCTTTTGAACAAAATCGACCAAAGAGTTCTAGTACTTTACCGATGCACTTTTTCAGTTTTTTTTAGATTTTCTCTGAATTTGCTCCAACGATTTTTTTTTTAAATTCAAAAATAAATTATTTTTTAGATTCTCGATAAAATCCTTAGGACCTATTCTCATTTTGTCATTGAAATCTTCTGAAGACCGACCACTTTACTCTTGTAATCCATAGAAAAGATAGGAGAAATGGTTGCCATGGTAACAAAATATAAATATTTTGCCATTCTTATAAATTTCACATCTTGAAAATCGAATATACGGTACTGTCGGAAACTAAATACATGTCGACACAAAAAATCTGGTGTGATGTGCGCCAGTCACACCAGATTTTTTGATATTAATTAGAATGACACAGAATTTGTTTCGACTCTATTAAAAATCAAAAAAACATTTATATACGTACCTTTTTTTATTTCAATAACGCTGGCCTGAAGATGTCCTTTGGACGAAATCGATAGCCAAAAGAATAAATTAAAGATATTTTCTCTCACTCTGTTGTTTTTATAATTCACTCTTCATCAGATAAAACACAACTTTGAATTACCGAAGATAAGAGAAAATTGCGTATTGTGCAGTCACACCAGATTTTAATAAATTTTAATGCATAATGCATTGTTTACAAGTTAGTAGATACACTGGCGCCACTATAAACCAAATGTGCCAGAAAGGTTATATTTATGCATGTTTTGTAACATCATCGTTCTATCTATTGATATGTAAAGCTTTATGGATTACGCATTAAAATATTAAGCTTTGAATACGGTCTTAACAAGAACGCATTTTTTCGAAAATAATTCAAATTATTAATAGTTATATTTATTCAAATTAAATCCAATTTCATCTGATATATTTTATTAATATAAATTTATATAAAACAAAAACATTTATTTGCATTTGTGTTTTAATATTTTTCATTATGATTTATTAGAGAATTATGTTAATGAATATCCAGGGTGTTCTGTGTGCTCTCGCTCTTTCTCTCTCTGTTGGAGATGATTTTAGCTGTTAAGTTTTCCCATTTATCAGCAGACTAAAGAGATTACATTTCTCTTTAGCTCATCAAATTTATGATAAACAGTAAATTTAAACGAATCAAGATGAACAAATATAACAGAATATAAATATTATAATAAGATTATATATAATTTTTCTAAATATAAAGATAGAGTATATCATCACCATTTTTCATTGTCGTCTCGAATTATAACTTTAGAAGTTGAAATAAAAAAAAAAAACCTGGTGTGACTGGACGAAAAATACAAGACTTTCTTTTACCATCGGTAATTGAAAGTTGTTCTGTCCTTATCGGACAACAACATTTATTGTATATTTTTATTTTATTTCAATTTAAGTCACTCGGCTGCTGAGGCCATTTGGACTTTATAGTTAACAATTGTGTATATCAATAGGTATATAAAGTATTGATAGCTTCCGGCGTCCGTTCAACTCTCTTGTTTCTTAGAGGCCACCTATTCCTGGATTCAGCATAGCTTGGCGTTGCTTAACTTCAACGATCTCGGTGACTGTTCCTCTTTGCCAGACCAGGGCCGCTGACGATTTATAGTATCTCTATTAGGAACCAACCGAATATTCGGTTCGGCCAGTTTCGGCCAAAATAAAATGATATGAATTTATAGAAAAATACAAGTTGCGGTTTCGGTTACGGTTTCGGCCGAATCTAAGATTGAGGCCGATATTCGGTTTCGGTTTCATGAAAATCTTGTTTCGGTCGGACCCTAATCTCTATATATTTAGTTTCCGGCAGTAAAGTAAAATTTATAAACATATTAAAAAAAATCGAGTTTTTATATTCTTTGGAATTTGGTGGTGTGGAACATGTTAAAAAGATCGATGAAATTTTATATGCTAACAAAATTGTGATTTCTATAAACTTTTGGAGTAAATATCACTTGGAACTAGTACTTTACTTAAAAAGTTTTTTCAAAATTTTGAAATTTTCAATTTTTTTGTTATATTATGATAAAATACTATTTAAAAGTTTTTATTTTTGAATTTTTGAAAACTGAATAGTTTTTGAAATAATCAAGAAGAAATAGAAAATTTTCGTTAATTTTGATAAAAAATCAAAAAAACTCATACAGGGTATTAAAAAAGGGTAAATATAAAAAATATTTGTTTTTTTTTTCAAAATTCATTTGTTTAATATACTTTTTTAATGAATGTATGAGTTTGTTTTGATTTTATAAAATTAACGAAAATTTTCTATTTCTCTTTGATTATTTCAAAAACTATTCAGTTTTCGAAAAAATGTCAAAGAATAAAAATTTTAAAATAGAGTATTTTATCATAATATAACAAAAAATTGAAAATTTCAAAATTTTTGAAAAAATTTTAAGTAAAGTATACTTCCAAGTGAGTATTTATCAAAAGTTGATAAAATCTAAATTTAGTGTAAGGAGATATAAAATTTTATCGATCTAGTGTTGTTTTAAGCAATCTGTTCACACACACACACACACACACACACACACACACACACACACACACACACACACACACACACACACACACACACACACACACACACACACACACACACACACACACACACAACACACACACACACACACACACACACACACACACACACACACACACACAAGAGAGAGAGAGACATAATGCAAAAATGGTTTTTTTGGACTCAGGGAGGTTAAAACGTGAGAAAATCAAAATTCGAAGTGAATTTTTTAGATTAATAACTTTTCTATACAGAAAAAAAATTAGGTGTTGGCTGTCTTCTACACAGCCAGTGGCTTTTTAACGTGAACGTCTTTTGCTTGACTTCAAAAATTTTTTTTCTCTTACCTATATTTGAAATATAAAGAGAGAAAGTATTGTTTTTTTTTTTTTTTTTTTTTACTAGTACTTTGTTTTCATTAATAAACATGTTCAAACATTTTCATTGTAACAATATATATGACAGGTGTGGCCAAACTTTTATCCATTAAGGGCGACTTATGCTTAAAAAATGAAGTTTTTCGAAAAAAAAACTAATTTTGGAGTTAATTACGCGGGATTTTTTATTTATTCTATTAGAGGGTATCTTTATGCACCAAATGACATCTTATTTAGTATGATCTGATTAGCCGTTCGGAATCTACAGGGGTTTAAAATTTCGAAAAACGAAATCCCGCCGAGTGCTCTCATGCTGTAAAATGACGTCATATCAAAAAAAGAAAAAATTATCTCTGGGCATTGGACCACTCTTTCTAAAACTATATTTAGATTTAATGTAGCTTTTATGGTCAAGTAGCTAGGCGTTACATAAATAGGGCTATTTTTCGATATTTTTTTGCCTAAAAAATGAGGTTTTCGAGAAAAAAACTAATTTTGGAGTTAATTACTCGGGATTTTTTTATTTATTCTATTAGAGGTTTTCTTTCTGCACCAAATGACATCTCATTTAGTCTGATCTGATTAGCCGTTCGGAATCTACAGGGGTTTAAACTTTCAAATTAGAATTTACCGCAGCGCGGTAAAATAAAATGATAGGAAAAAAATAAATGGTGAAATCTTTAGCTGAAAACCTGAAGGTTAACGAGTTAAGTGTGCTTCAAACAATTTTGAGGGTAAATTGAGAAAATTCATTTTAAAGAGCATCTAAAAAAATAATTTATTTTTGAATTTTAATCAAAATCGTTAGAGCTAATTTTGAGAAAATCGAAAAAACTGAAAAAGAACATTAGTAAAGTACTAGTACAGAAAAGTACGTCAACGATCTCGGGGACTGTTCCGATTTTGTTCAAAAGCTTCTTGTTATATGCCAGTGGAGTACTGTACCTAAATTAAATATAAAATTTCAACCTACTAACTCTTTTCGTTCTTGAGATATTTTATTCACATACAGACACTCAAACTATTTTTTTTTTTTTTTTTTACTCAACGTGTATTTCTATCAAATTTCGACATATAATTTTTGATATGAAACCTTCTCTCTATAAATATTTATTCTATATATTTTCATATTAATATACAGTAACTGTTATATGTAAGAGAAAGTAATACTATCAGCATCAAGTAACGTTAGTTTCGTGACCTGGCTCTTTCGACGGAAAAATACAATATTTCCTGTTTTTTTTAATTAGAATTTTAGAGAATTTGCGCAAGCATGGAGGAAAGTCCTTTCCCCCTCCACTTTTTATGTTGAATTGACCATTAAACTCTATTAATGAAAAACTCATTTATTTTAAGGCAGAAATAACCAGTTTTTTTTTTTTTTTTATTAAATGGCTAATCCTTCTAATAAATTAAAAATTTTTGGCACTCAAGCCAAAAAAGTTTATACATATGTATGTATCTATTATATTAATATTACGAATTATATAGCTCTAGAAACAGATGGTAAAAGTAACAAAAAAAAATTATAATTTATATTTGTTCTTTTATTTTTACTTTTTTTTTTTAATATAATTTAAAACTTCGCTGTTTTAATTTCAATTTAATACTAAAACTGCGCCTCTTAGTGAAAATAATGTATTCATATTTTGAATTTACTGTGTTGTGGTCCATTTATGAAGACAAAATTAAATATAAGAGATGATACTCCATTTTCTCGTCCGAATCTATGTGGATGAAGAACACGAGTTACTAGAGCTAAAGCTAGTATTTCTTCTACTGACGTTATGCTAGTCTACTTCTCACTAGCAAGCGTCAGGCTTACTCCTCTTTTTTCGATCGCATTACTTTGAAATGCCGATCTCATAATTCGGGGTTAATGACAAAGATGAACTTTCTATTTTTCTCTCTCATTTTTTGAATAGGCTCATTTCTTTTCTTAGATATTTTGTCTCTCTTCCTTTTAAAAATGACCTCTTTGCTTCCTTAAGTAATTTATCTAGTCGTCTGTCTTTTCTTTCATTAATATATAACATCTTTCATTTTTTATTTTTTCTTACTTTGCAATAATCTAGTAGATTATTACAAATATTTTTTTTGTTGTATTAAGTGGTAGTAAG
Source organism: Euborellia annulipes (assembly GCA_023213315.1). Taxonomy (NCBI): domain Eukaryota; kingdom Metazoa; phylum Arthropoda; class Insecta; order Dermaptera; family Anisolabididae; genus Euborellia; species Euborellia annulipes. The sequence continues at coordinate 84,047 of JAKCPI010001481.1, forward strand.
CTATCTATGCTAGAAATCTTATTTCGATTTTAATTGTTGTCTGGAACTTCAATTTTCCCTCTTATTCAGGATTTTTGCATGTTTGTTATTTATTTATCCATGATGTCATTTCTCATTTTCAGCTCTTTCACTCGATTTTAGTTTCGTCCATTTCTCGTTCTCAATTCTCTAATTTCTTTCGAAAAAGTTTTTTTCAAAAATTAAAAAATAAAATATGGCAATTCTCCCCAATAAATCAGGGATTTTAACAAGTTCTATCGACCCTGTTACCAGAAATACATTATTCTATATTTTTTTATTTGTTTAAGATCTTTTTCGGCACCTACAGCCCTGTATGGCCATTTAGACCACATACCTATTTATTTCAAATGATTGATAGCCAATTCAAACACAAGGGGCGGCAAGTGAATCCGGGAACTCAGGCATGAGAAGTTATTACAATGTCTTCTCTCTGAGCCACTGGACAGGGACTAAGCCTACATAAAATTAGTCATTAAAAGAAGTCGATGAGAGAAGTGGCTGTTCAGTGATTAGAATAATAGGCAGGAAGAGAGGATATCAGCCAGCAGGAGAGAGAGACTCCATCAAATAAAAATCTCAATCCAAGAAGACGTTTATACTTAATTAAAGCCGAAACGTCGTCTTGGATTGAAATTTTTATTTGATGGAGTCTCTCCTGTGGGCTGATATCCTCTCTTCCTGCCTATTATTTTAGTCATTAAAAACAGTCGGATCTGGCAGGTCCCTTGGCTGACATTCTAGGTCTTGAAGAACACTACATATGCGGATTCTGTGAATTATTAGAAGAAAGCCCAGCCCATCTCAATGAATCTGGAGCAATCGAACGTCAAAGGCGCTTCCACCCTTAGATTCAGTTCAGATCCTCAAATTTCTGGAGCAGATAATCTGAATGGATTATACACCTTAGGAGAGGACAAGAAACAAAAGATATTAGAGGTCGTAGAGCAAAACCCTGAAATATAATAGAATTCTCAAACAAAGTCCCTAAAATTCTAACTTGGACCGTATTTTATTAAACTCTGTTTTAATCTGGACAAGACTCCAATTAAATAATTCTTCTTAAGACAAGTTTATCGAAGGCTAAATATTTCTTTTAAAAAAATTTTATTTTACTCAATTACCCGCGGTATATTGGTCAAATCAGATTTTTTCTTCTATTTCTCTATCGTTTCTTTTACTGAATGTATCAATTTGATAATACGTTGTTTCATTTCAAGATGTTTTCAGACAGTGAGAGAAAGAGAATGAGATAGCAAGCACTTGTTTCAAGAGGATGTGAAGAAATAATCCATCTGAAGAGGAAAGTAAAGATTTTAATTGAACTGCACTATAACTGCCAACTCTTCAAGACCAATTCGACATGTTGATAACAAGAATTAAAGTGAAAATTAGAGACCAAACAATATATAACAAACGAGAAACGAACCTTCATAAATGAGGATCTTAATAAAATTAACTCAAATGCCTTTCAAAAGAAATTTATCATCACAATCTTTATTTATCCGAATACCAAACTAGAAGTCAGAAATTGCCGAACAAAGCATGTTAATTATCAAATTTAAATGACCTTTTTAATCTTGTTCTTCAGAGGTAAAGCGTTTCTCTTTCGGTCCTTTATTTAAATTATTTTTTATTTACCATTACAAATAAAAGTGCCTGAACCTCCACATACTAGTATATCGAATTTAAATAATGAGTATCGTTCATTAAAATTCTATATGGCCCTCGGGCTTGGTGTAGTTGGTATCGTGCCTGCCTTGTATACCAAGGGTCGAAGGTTCGGATCCCAGGCAGTCCGATGATTTTATTTAAGCCAAATTAAAATATTTATTTTTTCTGTTCCTAAGGTGGGGGATCTCTGGTCTCCATTCCCACGGATAAATTAATTTAAAGCCCACCTTAAGTAAAATTTGGCTTGATTCAAGTTATTTCGTTATTTAAAATTTCACCTTCTTAATTTTTATGTGTAATTCTTGTTTGGGGATAGACATTTGTGTCCCAACATTCGTCAGTAAAAAATATATTATTTTAGAATTAAAGCCTTATAGTCCCTATATATTCATATTTTCTTAAATACACTAACATGAAAAATTTAAGCTTTTGAATTCGAAATTTCTTTTAATAAAGAAGAAATAGTAGAAGTTTCTGGAATATTAATTAAAAAAAAAATTATTCTGGAAGAAAAATGAATAATTAGAGAAAACATGAGAAGTTAATTAAATTATTATTTATCTTCATTAAGATTTTGTATAGCTAAGAATAAAGAGAATTTCTAACTTTTCTCATAAGATTTTATAATTTTAGTTAAAAAGTAAAAAATAGGTACTCTAAGCATTTTTCTATTGTTTTCTCCGAAAATATATTTATTTAGTCCTCAGAGTTTACATTATGTTAGTCTATAAATAAAGTAAATATTATCTGCCTCATTGAAAATAGTTATACTCACTAATAAATCAAGTAGAATATAGCTATCGTCCTTGGCTTCTTGAATATATTTAATTCTATTCAAAATAAAAAGAAGAGATGGAATCATTCCTACAAGTAACTACTATTTTTATTAAAACTCGCATCTCGTGTAGGTGGACATTTACTAATCATAAATCGAATGATATTCTAGTATTATATTTCTCTCGAGTTGAAAACATTTTCTTATGGATCATAAATAAAGAGAAGAGAAACATTTGCAAGTTTTAGTAAAAGGGATGAGAAATCCATTTAATCTTCTCTCTCCGTGTAATATCTCGTTGGAACTTAACAGATATAATTAACTATCTAGCATGAATCATCCACAACTGTGCGCCAACTCTTCAATTTTAAAAACTTAATTTTTTTATTTTCTTATATTCAGAAAGATGCAATTTTTAAATGAATATAACCAGAGAGCTATAGAGAAGCCTCTAAGGCAGTGTTTCCCAACCTTTTGAAGTCCACGGCACCCCAAAGGTGCGTTGGGAATAACATTACACACTAGGAGCACCTTCCTTTTTTTTCCCTTGTAAAACGAAATTTTTGCCGCCCTTGCAAAAATTTTCCTCTTTTCTGTGAAAATCATTTGACCTTTTTTACTTTCTCGTATATAGAAAGTATTGTAATTTTAGCAAAGCTTTATTTTTTCCGTCCTATGGAAAATTTTTGCTTTTGCTTTTGTTTAAATCATTTGACCTTTTTTCTTGCAAAACTTTATTTTTTCAGCCTCTTTTTTTACCTTAATATATCCCCTGAGGCATTCTCGCGGCACCCTTGGGTGCCGGGGCACACCGGTTGGGAACCACTGCTCTAAAGTGTTTGATGCAAGGGCGGATACAAGGGGGGGTAATTACCCACGAGATTCGAAAAAAATACCTTTTTTCGCAAAAAAATTTATTTTTAATGTAAAATTTTTAAAATTAATACTTAAAAATTTGATGTGTATTTATATTCTGGCAAACAAGTACAGAATGCGCTTTTAAATTACCGAAATTAAAAAAAAATAGTGTGCTGTGCGACGAGTCACACCAGATTACCCCCCCGAGAAACACCTCTGGATCCGCCCTTGGTTTGATGTCATTTTATTTAAAATTTTCTGCTTTTATTCAATAATTATAGTTTCTATACAGCCGTTTTTAGGTCATAATCACATCAATTTATTTATTTCAGTCGGTGTAATACCATGGTGCTAATAACAGTCGACGCCACAAGTGCAAGAGTGGATGGAGCCTTGAGCTTAGGCAAACAAAATGCTTAGCTGACGGATATGTTCTCTTAAAAGTAGCTTTTCCATTTCAGTCGCATTAAAATAATTATATTAAAAATATTGGTTTGGTTGACTCAAGGCTCTATCTCGAGGACATCAGGTAATTCTGATCACGACTGTACTTAGCGCTTTGGTATTATATCGGCTGAAATAAAATGATCTGATTATGACCTAAAAATTGCTGTCTAGAAACTATCATTCTTGAATAAAGTTGGAAATTTTCAATGGTTACTCTTTTTCGGGAGAGAAAAAAAAAAAAGAAAAAGGATTTTCAACAGCTTTTGTCCAAAAAACTATCGATATAGGCCTAATACACGATTCTCTGACACATCATATCTTCATTACAACAATTTAACTTTGTACTAATTATATGTGACCGTCCACATGAAAAGGTGCCAAATCTTCACTGGGGTCAAAATTGAGTTTTTGTTTTCTGTGCAGAATATATCCTGTTGAGCAAGCCGGTATTTTTAGAATTTTTGTATCATTTTTCATATGGAAGATATGAAATGTAAAATTCGATGTGAGATTTGATGGATCTTACGTTTGAGGTCCCCTGAATCAAAAGTGGTTGGACATGGTTGTTGTCTGTTGTCTGTCTGTTGTCTGTCTGGTGTGTGTGTGTGTTCAATTTTAAGCATGAAGGAATTGAGCTAGGAGGCTGAAATTTTATATTTAAGTTAAACACCCCCGGGACCGACAAAATAAGCTTTTAATCAAAATCGGCCAAAAAGTACTAGTACTTTACTGATGTACTTTTTCAGTTTTTTTCGATTTTCTCAAAATTCGCTCTAACGATTTTGATTAAAATTCAAAAATCAATTATTTATTAGATGCTCTTTCAAATGTATATTCTCGTTTTGCCCTCAAAATTGTTTGAAGCACACTTTACTCTTGTGCTTCATAGGAAAGATAGGAGAAATAAATGGTTGCCATGGTAACGAATTTAAATCTTTTTCTTTTTATTAGATTAAAAATCAATTATTATTTAAACGCCCATTTTTTCGGAGAAAACATACTCTCTCTCTCACAAAACTATCTTCTCTCTTTCTACGTTTTAAATTTTTCTACCTTATCTTCGATTTGGCAATGTTAATTTCCTATAGGGATTTGTATGTTAATTTCGATTCAAAAGGGGTCCCCTTGGAACTTTTCACGCATTTAAAATTTTTTTCCAATTCTATGAAATTTTGTATTTATTTACGAATCTATATTGTGTATAAAATGTCCAAATATGAGATTAAAATTTTGAAAAATAACCATAGTTTATTTCAAGCAATCAACATTTAAAATGAAGTTTGAAACTAAGGTGCTATCGGAAACTAAATATATCTCGACACAAAAAATCTGGTGTGACCAGCACAGTGCCAACTTTCTCTTACCGAAGGGTAAGAGAAAGTTGTGTGCTCCGCCAGTCACACCAGATTTTTAAAATGTGGGTTATGAAAAACCTAGTTTTGAGAAAATGAGTTTAAAGTTTGTTTGTTTGATTATCTCTTATCTCACCTTTGTCTTGTTTTTTCAATTTATTTATATAAAATACATCGATTCTGATGAATCGAATATTTCATCATATAAGATGAAGAACTAGGGAATCGGAATCACTAATAAAAAAAATCGATTATTTTGAACTTTTTTAGTAAATCAGCTCTCCTTTGTTTATTTGTTACTTTGTTTTCTTAAATTACCCCTTTTTCTGCTGCAATATTCCGAAGAATGAATGACTTTTCAACACGCCGGCTTAGTCCGTATGACGGAGTATCGAAATTCGGATTAGCAAGATACTACACTGTAAAATATACTACTGTATAATTTGGGATAGTTGTTTTTTTCTTGAGCATTCCAATTTGGCTGATATCTCCATCTCTCCATTATAATCACATCACAGCTCCAACTTCAAGCAATTATTATACATATAAAGGCGGCTACACACGTAACTGCAAACTTGACAAGCATGCACGTGCAATCTCTTTGTACAAGCACACTGTAGCGCCTGTAGGAGAATTTTGCACAAGCATTTTAATTGTGCAAGCCGCTTGATGCTCGATTGAATTTCATGAACAAGCATATTTGCGCAAGCAAAACTCTCCGCCATTTTATAGATGTCTTGACATTTGATATATATTAATTCATTTAAAATTTCAATTTCAATTTGACATTTTTAGGTTAATTTTCGGCATAAGCTGTTTCTTGCACAATCATGCTTGTGTCGTGTAATGCCGAAGGGAATTTGTGCATGATGATAAAAAAAGATTGCACATGGATGATTGTTAAGTGTGCAGTTACGTGTGTAGCCGCCTTAAGTTTTATCACCTCCTTTCTTTTATAAAAAAATTCTTAAATAAATATTATTCTTTTTTTTTAAAATAAAGATTGCGCTTGAAATATTAAAGTTTTGCGCAACACAATTGAAAAGAATGGCAAATTCATTTACATATATTTAAATTCAAATAAATGTGAGTGTGTATGTGTTTTTGTCGAATAGAAAATTCCCTTTCTTTTTTAAATAACCTTCTTGTTAGGGAAAAAGTCCGAGAAGACGAAAATCAATGAGGCAGGCAGGCAGGCATGCTTGCTTGTTGGGCGTGACGGAGGAGAGCTCAGCTTTATCAGTTATCAGCGAATGCTTGACCCTCCTCTCTCTCTCTCTCTCTCTCTTGAGAACAGATGGACACATACGGAGAGAACAAAAACATTTTATTGTCTTTTTCAATTGTCTCTCTCTTCAGGGACAATGCGCGTCCTTTTGTAAAAAAAAGAGGAGGGATTAATTGAAATTTACCCAACATAACAAGAATATTTCGCTGATTGATTGTTCTTGATACTTCCGAACCCCAAATACATTTTGAAAATATTAAATCAAAGCAAAGTAAAACTTTTACTTTAGTCTAAAAATAAACATTTTTGAAAAATATTTATCGTTAATATAATTTCGTTTTGTTTGAAGATGGTCGCTAGGAAATTATTTTCTTTAAGAAAAACATTTTTTTTCTCTGCGTTTTATTGTAAATATTTCGATATAGTGATCGCATCGAAAATAAAATAGAGTAATACACATTTGGGCGTAAGTCTTGTAGAAAATTGATTAAAAAATAATTGTAAGTTAATTTTATGAGCACTCAAATTTGTAGTAGGCCTATTTATTATTTTTTAATAGGAGAATTAAATTCAAGTATGATACACAAGGTTTTTTGTTCCAATGAAAACCTTGTGTATCATATTTGAATTTAATTCTCCTATTAAAGCATAATCTCTAGAGCCAACGGTTACCAGTTTAAAATTAATTATAGTATTATCCCATTTTCCAAGCGTCTTTGTAAGTGCCACGACCTCAAAGCCTCCCTACGTCTCAATTTTCATATTTCCGCTATATCGGCTATAACGAAATTCTGAGACATCCACTGATTGAGTTAGAAGTAAAAAAATCTGGTGTGACTGGCGCACAGCACACAACTTTCTCTTACCTTCGGTAATCGAAAGTTGTGTTCTGTGCTTGTCACACCAGATTTTTTGTGTCGACATATATTTAGTTCCCGACAGTACGTAACATTTGAATTAAGATGTAAAATTTATAAGTATGGGAAAATATTTATATTTTGTTACCATGGCAACCATTTCTCCTATCTTCCCTATGAAATACAAGAGTAAAGTAGTCTTCAAACAATTTTGAGAGCAAAATCAGAATATACATTTGAAAGAGCATCTAAAAAATAAATGATTTTTGAATTTTAATCAAAATCGTTAGAGCGAATTTTGAGAAAATCGAAAAAAACTGAAAAAGTACATCAGTAAAGTACTAGTACTCTTTGGTCGATTTTGATTAAAAGCTTATTTTCACGCCCTAGGAGGGTGCCTAACTTAAATATAAAATTTCAACCTCCTAACTCAATTCCTTCATGCTTAAAATTGAACACACACAGACAGACAGACAGACAGATCATGTCGCGAAAACCACTTTTTTGGATTCAGGGGACCTCAAAACGTGAAGATCCATCAAAATCTCGACATCGAATTTTTGACATGAATCCAATACTTTCTCTCTATATATATATTACATATATACATAGGTAAGAGAAAGTAAAAATTAAAATTTTTGCAAATTTGTATTAATCTACAGTAGTGGTTTCGAAACTTTATGTTATCTCGCTTCCCTTAAAAATATTAATTCGTATGATGCCTTCCCCCTCCCATTTATTTTATATAAAATAATATTATATAAACACAACAATTTTTATTGATAAAAAATTTATTGATACAAACTAAAGCAAAAAAAAAAAAAAAAAATATCGTAGTTGTGTCTGTTGAGTTGTATCAAGGAAGGGTTGCAGGAGCCGAAACTGACAGCCACATTTTTTTGTTTTTTATATTTAAAGAAAAAAAAGTTTTGACTGCCAGTCTCGGCGCCTCCAACCCTTCCTTGATTAAAAAAAATATCAAAATTCCATTATTCTCTCTGTGCTCACATACACGAATATATTGTTTATAGATATACTTTTCTAAATGGTTTGTAACTTGTTTCAGGACGCTGAGAACGGCTTCAAATCTGGCTAGCTGTCTGTGGTCTTTAGTAAAGCGAGAGATTCGCGACAGTTGACATCCCCAAATCCACGCTAGACGTCTTAATCTACAGAAAGCCTTCATTCAGTGAGTAACTCTTCAAATTTTTATAATTATTCGTTTTTTTTTTAACACTCACACTTTTTTTCTCATTCACACTCACACTCTCACACCTCACACAGTCTTCTCGGCAATTTAGGCTATTTAAGACTTTGACGATACCTGTTATTTGAAAATATATCTATTGGAGGTTAAGGCATTCTTATTTAAGCCATTTGGTACCGAAATGGCTTAAATAAAATCGTTACAATAATTTAATCTCACTCTAGTACAAAGGAAGTATTTAAACATAACAATTTTATAATCAAATTTTTAAATATTAGCATTTCGAATAATCGATTTTGTATTTAAGCTCACTAGAATGAAATTTTATAAAATTTATATTCCAGCTTCAATGAATATTTTCAACAACTTTTGGTATAGTAGAGGCGAATATTAAGTTCCAACCAGAGATCTACCTGGCTTGTGGGCGTAGGCAACCATTTACGGAGGTTTATTGAGTTTTTTTTTTTTTTTTTTTATTTATTTATTTATTTTTCTGGCCGTTAAGGTTTATTGAGTTGCCTTAAAATGGACATTCCTCCATAAATTCTATAAATTGTTCCTGTATTTCTGACCGCCGACCCCGCACCGCGGGATTAATAATGGCGAGGACAGAATAAGTTCCTGTATTTCTGTAAAAGAAATTACATTTTAAGGATATATTTTCAAGCATCATAATTCGGTGGAAGTAGAATCCATAAACTACCCCCTCCCCTGACTACTCCAAAAGAAATTTATTTCATCTATGTCAAATAGATTGGATTTCTTAAGATATTAAATATATAAAAATAATCTTTATGAGTGATTGCCAGCATCTTCTTCTCTTATCTTCGGTAATTGAAATATGTGTTTTTTGTAGGGTCCGACCGAAACAAGATTTTCAGCCGAAACCGAAACCGAATATTCGGCCTCAACCTTAGTTTCGGCCGAAACCGTAACCGAAACTTATATTTCCTATAAAAAAAATTCCCCTCCATGAAAATCATTTTTACCTTTTTTTTAGGGAGACAAAAATTTTTTCTCCTTCAAGTGCAAATCATTTGACCTTTTTTTTTTAAGACTCAAGTTTCGGCTACTTTTTGGCCGAAACGATTTTTGGCCGAAACCGTAACCGAAACCGAATATTCGGTCGGTTTCTAGTTTTTTGCTTGCCACACCATATTTTATGGATTAGTTCCGACGGTACATTAGAAATATAATTGATTTATGAATTTTAATCAAAATATAACGGCACTCACACACAGTCAGAATGCAAATATTTCCTCTCTCTATATAAAAAATTGGGTCCCCCAAAATAATCTGTCTCTGTGAGTTCGAATTTTTTTTTTTACTTAGATCATCATCGCTTGCAAATTTATTTTTATATAATTGCTCTTCCTTTGCTTTCATTTTCAGGATGTATCTCTCGCTCTCTCTCTACTTGTTTAAATATTTATTCAGAAAATTAAAAAAAAAATTGGTTGGATGATTTTTCTCATATCTAAATGAGGCGGGGTTAGTTAATTAAAAGGATCAAATATATTTTAATTTTTTTGATGATTAAAATAATCTTTTTTATTTATTTATTTTCTTTCTATACCCTAGGAAAAAACTAATAGATTTTATTATAAATATAGTAGTCATAAAGGAATATAAACTAGATATAACATTTGCATAAAATATGAGTCATTTGATAAGAAATAGGTGAGATTTCCCTTCTCGTTGGGGCGCTAAAAACGTTTTGATAATTTTTCTTTAGAGAAAATATCTTTAGAGGTAAATACCAATTGATTTTACCTAATATACCCTCACAACCTTTTAATTGTAAATATTTCGCCCCACATAACGTCAGCTCTTTCTCAGTAAAAAGTCCCCGAAAATTCTCTCTACGAGTCACCCAATGATACCTTTCTGCTATCACTTTTTACTTTCTCGTACCTCTATATAGGTTAATATATAGGGTGAAAATAATTATTGGTTTCATTTCAAAAATTCGATGTCGAGATTTTGATGGATATAAAAGTTTTGAGGTTTCCTGAATCCAAAAAAGTGGGTTTCGCAACATGGTCTGTCTGTGTGTGTGGGTGTGTCCATTTGGATACCACATGGCTTAAATAAGAATGCCTGGACCCCCAATAGATATTACTATATATAACGGTTATCGTAAAGTATTATATGGCCTAGGTTGCCGAAAAGACTGTGTGATTGTGTGTGTGAATGAGAAATAAGTGTGAATGTTTAAAAAAAAAAATAAATAAATAAGAAAGAAAGAAAAAGGTGGTTGAAATTTTATCCGAGACGTGACACGAAGCGTTTGAACAAAATTGGCCAAAGCGTACTAATACTTTACTGATATACTTTTTGAGTGTTTGATTTTTTTTTTTTTTTTTTTCGATTTTTTCAAAATTTGTTTCAACGATTTTTATTTGAAATTCTGGTGCTCTTCTCGATGTGCTAATTTTGAGAGTTTCCGCCGGTCACAATTTTGAAGCTATTGTCCTCAAATTTTTTTTAAATTAAAGCTATTTAAAATATTTACAACTTAAAGAAGCCCTTTTTTTTTGATTTTCGAATTTTTTTTTTTAGATTAACATTAAATAAAAGATACTTTTATAAAATTCGCTTCGATTGTTTTTGAAAAGCAAAACGAATGGAATAAACAATTTTCAACCAGTAAAACAAGGAAATATTATTAAAAGTTCTTTGAATTATAAAATAACTTATTATTTTTTTCTTCTTCTAAAAAAAATTATAGGTTATGTAAGAAAAAACATTGCCCCCCCCCCCCCCTAATGGTCCGATGTTTATTAAAAGCTTTTCAGTTCTTGGCCTCTACCCCTTGGTTTATTAATTATTATTATTATTAATTTTTTTTTATTATATTCATAAACTAGTAAAATGATATATAATATGTAAAACATTGGACCATTAGAGGAGCCTCTAGGGGGAGGGGGCAATATTTTTTTCTTTATTAGTGAGTGGGCAAAGTTGTGCGCTCGGCTTAGTCCGACCCTTTATTTTCATATTAAACCATTTTAAGATTATTTATTTCTTTATTAATTGAAACAAAATTTATAGTAATATTTTAATTAAAAACTGGCCGCGCGGTTCGCTATGCTAGGGGCCGTCCCTCACCTTTTTCCTAATCCAGGGCAATTTAAGACCATATCTATTTATTTCGCTCTGTCTCGTCTGCTGTGGGCTTTTAATTTTATCTCTAACTTCTCGGCCACGAGGGTGGTATATAAATGCTATTATTATATTTGCAATATGATCTGTAACGTCACCACGCTATTATTTATAAATATTAATTAATTTTTTCTACAATAATCCATTCAGAATGAATTTAAAAAATAAATAATCAATATTATCTGAATGATAACAGCTATTATCAATAATTTATTATCAGACTGGTACTTCATTATTTAGTAATTTTTTTTCATGAATATAAAAAAAAAGTTATCAAAGATAAAAATAATAAACATTCGTTTTATTTTGAAGTTAATTATTAAAATGCAATCAATATCAGTTAACAAGCCGCAAAATGTAATGATGTATGGCCTGTTTATTTTTTATATCCCTAGATCTGCTGAGAGTAAAGGAATTACTCAAATAAAGACCTATATATTCTTTATCTTTCTAATTTACTTTCTTATTTCTTATATCTCAGATATACACATGAGAAATCTATTAAAAAGTACTAACCAACAATATATGCTTAATTAAACTTTATCTTTTATTTATTAACATTTTCTCACCAAACTTTCTGAAGAACAATTGGAAAGAGTTAAATTATTAAAGAAATTGTTCTTCTATAAAAATTATTCATTTCAATGAAAGAAAAGAAAAAAATAATAATTTATTTATTATTCAAAGAACTTTTAATAATATTTCCTTGTTTTACTGGTTGAAAATTGTTTATTCCATTCGTTTCGCTTTTGAAAAACTTGTAAAAATCACCCTTGGCCGAAAAAGTTTGCTTTAAAAAACTTTTTAGATATCCTCCACATACGAAGTAGTCAGGAGGGTTTAGAGCCGGGGGGCTCGTATTATTATGTGGCCCTAGAGCCCGTCAAGTCTGTCTGCGGCCCTGGATACACAATAGAAAATAAACTACAGTTTCGTATTTTTTGCCTTTATGCTTTAAACGGCAATTGGACACATGTATGATTATTATAATATAATGATAGAAAATAATGGACCTCTTCAAAATGTCAATTGTTGGAAAAAAATATAGATATGAATGAACATAAATTTCCACTTTCCCGCCAGGTCCTCCTGCGCTTCCATATCACATTGTGATATACGTTACCGATCTAAATTGACACCTTCTAAACAGGATGCTGGCAATATACAGGGAAATTTATAGCGCTAATGTTGTTTTCGGTGTTAGCAGTAAGCCTTTATTTATTGTTAATTAATGTCTTCGTTATTAATAAGTGTATAAAATTAAATTTTCCCCTATTAATTGGCATTTGAAACCCCCTAGTGTAGTCAACTCTTTTAACTTGCCCCCGGGTTTGGCGTAGTAGGTAGTGTGCCTACCTCCTATACCAAACGTCGCGGGTTCGGACCCAGGCAGTCCGATGATTTTATTTAAGCCATTTGGATACCAGATGGCTTAAATAGAAATGCCTGACCCCACAATAGATATATTCTCAATACAACGGTTATCGTCAAAAGTCTTATATGAGGGGCTGAGTTGCCGAAAAGACTGTGTGAATGTGTGAATGAGTGTGAGTGTGAATGTTAAAAAAAAAAAAAAAAAAAAAAAACCTTTTTCACTTATTTAAATTAATAAATACTTGGTTATTTTTTTTAACTTTAAGCATGTTCTTGTTTACTATATTGATGATGATGGGGTTTGTTATCGGTCGGATAAATTTGGTAGTTGACTAAAATTGAAGCAACCGGCCCTTATAGAAAATAAAATTTCTTTATCTGCATTTTTGATTGTCTCTAATTTGTATATCTTATTAAACAAATTTTTATTTTGCTTTTTAGATATCCAAAAGTGTTCGAAGGAAGTAATCTATCACCAAACAACAAGTTAGCAAAGAAATACTCGGAATGAATCAACTGTGCCCGTACTTGTCGACTCCTTCCAGATCCAGACATCCTTCATTCGGTGAGTACGCCACGGAATTTTCACAATTTTAACTTGACAAATTCAAAGAGTTAAATATAAAGTCCTTTTATAAAATTTTGATTATCTTGGAGACATATACAATAACACACCATAAAAATAAACATTTGAGATTTAAAAGGCAAATTGGTCATCAAAATTTTCTCTTACTAATTATACTATGATTATGAGAACATCATGGTGTTTAATGATAAAAAAGTAACTTTGATAGAAAATGAGTTTTTGCTTTGGCCATCGCAATTATCGCATAAACCTTTATCGTTTCTTATATTACTTTCCATTTATTAAATATCCCGAAATTTTTCCTTTAACCCTTTTTGTTTATGATAGAAAATAAATTGATATAGTAGAGCCTATATTTAATTAAAAGACTCGATACAAAAGGAAAACAATTTGTTAAATTGTTTGATAATAATTTACAATTTAATAAAAAGTAATTGGAATATAAAAACAAAACAGCTGTGTTCTTGATGGAAATGGTTCCTAAATTTATTTAGAACTCAATTGGCGGAATAAAAACGAAAACTACCGAATCCGAAAGTCATCAATTTCCAGAGGACTTTTTTCTTATTGTAATTTTATGAGAGTGGATCACAAAGAAAAAAAAGGTTAACGCATTATTTTACGAAAGTAATATCACTTATTTTAATTCAATTTTTCCACATTTTATCGAAAGGCTTTTTTTTTATATCTTTCCAATAAATTTTGCCTTCATTCGAGTTATTCTGTGAGCAGACTAGTAAAATTTTTGCTTTCAAAAACTTTTCATTTTAAAGATAAAAAATGACTTTTTTTATGCGAAAAACAAATTTATTGATTCTATTTTTCACCTGATTTTTTTTTTTAATTTTAATATTTGTCCGATATTTTTTGATAAAACCTTGAAAATATTTTCTTTGCCATGATTTATGAAACAATTTGATGACACACACGTACGGTATATTTCAACAAATTTTTCACGATAAAATTCCATATTATTATAAGTAACTTCTTTTTATTTAATTTCTTATGTATCATCACATTTTTTTTTCTAATTTTAATGAAAACGTGCCAAATTTATTTAGAAAGTGATGAATAATAAAATTTGGATAGAAAAATAAAATAGTTGTTCGTTTCAATGATTTACTTAAAAAAATGCTATATATAAAAAAGTGTTGCTCACTTTATGTATTTATTTTAAAAATATTTTTTTTCTTTTAAACAACTTTGGGAAAAAAATCTAAATATTAATATAATAATAGCGGTGTGTCCGTTTGTTCGTCCGTCCGACGTCTGACCGTCTGTCACGCTCTGTTTGACCAACTTCCCGTTGAAATTTTGCAATCTTATAGAGGACGTTGAGGAGAGTCCAGGAAAAATACTCAGGTCCCGAAATTCCTATAACTTTTTGAGTTATTAATTCCTAAGGTTAGGATTTCTCCCATAGAGAAATATCTATGTGTTCTTTGCATTTATATATTCTATGAATGTAAACAAATCTTCAACCAGATACTGTATTGGAATAGTAGTAATAAATAATTTTCTCGCCCAAAGAAGCAGAATAAAAAATAATTTTCTCTTTATATGAAGAAGATGAGGGGGTCCAGGAGGGCGAAGCCCGCCGAAGGCGGACGGCGCCGCTAGTTTTTATTAATCCCTCAATAAATATTCATTCATAGTTGTTGGGTGTCGTCAAATAAGTCTCAGAAAATTTTTACTTTTTCTTATTCTATATATGAAATATATAGAAATTGCGATCATGTCAAAAATTCAATGAGGAGATTTTGATGGATATAAATGTTTTGAGGTCCCCTGGGTCCAAAAATTTGGGTCCTGCAAATTGTTCTGTGTGTCTGTGTGTAATTAGCATAAAAGAATTGAGCTACCGAATTGAAATATTTATTCATATTACCCTCCCGAATTAAAAAAAACTTTTAAAAAAGGAAAAAATTTTTCCAAAACCAAATAAAAAAAATCAGTAAAATTTTTCGTGAAAATTATTTGAAGTACATTTTATTGATGTATTGTATTTCAGATTTTTATTTATGAAATGCAAGTGGTCAAGTTTGGAACTAAGATGCTATGGGAAACTAAATATATCCCGACAGAAAATATCTGGTATGACAGTACACAACTTTCTCTTAAGAGAAAGTTGTTGTGCGAACAGTCACACCAGATTTTTATTATTCTCTATCGAAAAATTAATATAAAATCCTTGGGTATAACTGTAAATCATAAACCAAAATAAACTTAATTTTGAATATAATAAACAATATTAGATCAACAGGCGAGTGTAATTATCAGAATTATGGAACTTAAACTTTTGCCATTAAAATAATTACAACACTATTTGCTTAGATGGCTATTGTTTTATTGTGATATAAATTGCTTGAGATTATCCTTCATCCTGAATGGATTCCAATTTGTATTTGTTGATCAAACGTGATAATTTCATAGTAGCTATGAAGAAAACGATGTGAGGACATCTTAAAATAGATTAAATCAACATTCAATCAATCAATGAAGACCAATCAATTAACCAATTTTCATTACCGCGCCGGGTTCCCTCAACTCAACTTGGATCATTATTTTAGGATTTTTAATTAAACAACAGAATGGAGATTGAAAATCAAATCATTTGGACCGAGACTAATTGTAAATTAAACTCCTAAAGGGAAAGAGAAACAAGTCTTTACATAAACTTAGAAAAAAAAATATTAATAGTTCATTTCCCATTAAAATAGATATTATAATAAAGGAAGTCATCCAGAAAATATCTTGTTCGTAATAATAATCACTGAAAGCACTTTGCGCTACTTGTTGATGTTTAAATTATTAAAGGCTCTACTCAACTTTAGAAGTGAAATAGATGATGTTATCAAGTCATTTGTGATAAAAGTTATTATTTCCTTAAATTTCAAGATTTTATTACTATTGTAAACATGGGCATAACTAGGGGGGGTGCCGGGGGGGGCTGTCCCCCAGAAGGCTCGTGCCCCCCGCCAGAAAACTCCTTGCCCCAAGAAAAATTGAGAAAATATGGGGCTTTCCAGGCCCACCGGAGGATAGCTGTCCCATGGCCTCCCCCCCCAGTCAAATTCTTTAGTTACGCCCTTAACTGTAAATCTCAAATCAAGGTTGAGAAATTCAAAAAATTTGATTTTGTCATAGATTATGTTGCTTCCTTGATAAAGGAATTGGAAAAATTCAAAGAAGTCACTATTTATAAGTAAAAATTATTTAGGATATGTGAGGTTTCACTAAGTTGTAAATGAAAGAAATATTGAATTTCTAACTCGATATATTTCGGGCTATTAACCTCTCCTGAAGATGGGTTAATAGCCCGAAATATATCGAGTTAGAAATTCAATATTTCTTTCATTTACAACTTAGTGAAACCTCACATAAATAATTTTTACTTATAAATATGTTTCACGGAAAACCTACACCACTTTCCCTCCAATCTATAAGTCACTATTTATTCATACTTTCCCTATCCTATATATGTTAATATATAGAGGGATTCATTAAAAAAATGCACGTTGAGTTTTTGATATTTTGATGGAAATACACGTTTTTAGGCCCCCTGAGTAGGTCCCGCCTGCCTGTTTTCAAAATAAATCTAAATGAGACAATCACAGAACTCAACTTTCAATTACAATTAGAGAAAGTTGGGTGCTGAGCGTTAATCACACCAGATTTATGGCTATTGATGTAATAATGTGTATGTTTTAATGGGCCACTCTCAAATCACTTTATTCTGCAAATATTTCAACTGCAATCACGCCTGGTCATCTTCAGTATAAAAAATTTAATTTGTAAAAATTGTTTAAAAATAATTTTTACATCTTGACACGATCTCCCCATCAGATCATATTTTTGTACTGAAGATGCCGGTCGAAATATTTGAATAAAGTGATTTGAAAGTGGTCCATCAAAGCTGATCTATTATTTCCCGCCTATTCCTTATTACAATATATTAATATTATTTTTGTTGTTGATGTTCAAAAATCAAAGAGCCGTTTTGGATATTTGCTGCTTTAGTACTGTTTTTTTTTTTTAAATTCGTTTTGAGTTCTTTTTTGGCATCGGAAACCATTTAGACCCCGTCTCTATTTATATTATTAATTGATTGATATCCAATACAATTTAAATAAATTCCGACGCCTGGGGCGGGATGCGAACCCTTGACCTTTGGTATCAGAAACCAATTCTCTACCTCTGAGCAATAGAGCAAGGGCTGTTTTAATACTTACCCTTCTTGTTTTTACTTTTCCTTATTTTATATTATTTTTCATAATTTCGGACTCTCTTTTTTATTTTTAAACATTCACACTTTTTACTTTCTCTTACCTATGTATATATGTAATATATATATAGAGAGAAAGTATTGGATTCATGTCAAAAATTCGATGTCGAGATTTTGATGAATCTTCACGTTTTGAGGTCCCCTGAATCCAAAAATCTGGGTGACTGGCGCACAGCACACAACTTTCTCTACCTTCGGTAATCAAAAGTTGTGTACTGTGCTTGTCACACCAGATTTTTTGTGTCGACATGTATTTAGTTCCGGGCAGTAGGGAATATTTGAATTCAGATGTAAAATTTATAAGTATGGGAAAATATTTATATTTTGTTACCATGGCAACCATTTCTCCTATCTTCCCTATGAAGCACAAGAGTAAAGTGTGCTTCAAACAATTTTGCGAGGAAAACGAGAATATACATTTGAAAGAGCATCTAAAAAATAATTGATTTTTGAATTTTAATCAAAATCGTTAGAGCGAATTTTGAGAAAATCGAAAAAAACTGAAAAAGTACATCAGTAAAGTACTAGTACTCTTTGGCCGATTTTGATTAAAAGCTTATTTTTCCGGTCCCGGGAGGTGTTTAACTTAAATATAAAATTTCAACCTCTAGCTCAATTCCTTCATGCTTAAAATTGAACACACACACACAGACACACACACACACACACACAGACACACACACAGACAGACCATGTCGCGAAAACCACTTTTTTGGATTCAGGGGACCTCAAAACGTGAAGATCCATCAAAATCTCGACATCGAATTTTTGACATGAATCCAATACTTTCTCTCTATATATATATTACATATATACATAGGTAAGAGAAAGTAAAAAGTGGTTTTCGCGACATGGTCTGTCTGTGTATGTGTGTGTGTGTGTATGTGGGTGTGTGTGTGTGTGGGTGGGTGTGTGTGTGTTCAATTTTAAGCATGAAGGAATTGAGCTAGGAGGTTGAAATTTTATATTTAAGTTAAACACCCCCGGGACCGGAAAATAAGCTTTTAATCAAAATCGGCCAAAGAGTACTAGTACTTTACTGATGTACTTTTTCAGTTTTTTTCGATTTTCTCAAAATTCGCTCTAACGATTTTGATTAAAATTCAAAAATCAATTATTTTTTAGATGCTCTTTCAAATGTATATTCTCGTTTTGCCCTCAAAATTGTTTGAAGACCACTTTACTCTTGCACTCCATAGAAAAGATAGGAGAAATGGTTGCCATGGTAACAAAATATAAATATTTTCCCATACTTATAAATTTTACATCTGAATTCAAATATTCCCTACTGCCGGGAACTAAATACATGTCGACACAAAAATCTGGTGTGACAAGCACAGTACACAACTTTCGATTACCGAAGGTAAGAGAAAGTTGTGTGCTGTGCGCCAGTCACACCAGATTTTTTATCATTCACACAGTCTTTTCGGCAACTCAGGCCATTTAAGACTTTAGACGATAACCGTTGTAATTAATATATATATTTGGGGTTCAGGCATTTCTATTTAAGCCATCTGGTATCCAAATGGCTTAAATAAAATCATCGGACTGCCTGGGTCCGAACACGCGACGTTTGGTATAGGAGGTAGGCACGCTACCTACTACGCCAACCTCGGGGGCTCGGACTCTCTATTTAAGTTCTTGTGTAATTTCATTGTTCCCACCCTTGTAAAGCCTGAGTTTGGGAAAAAAATCTACTCAAGCTGTTCCAAGGATGTAAATTATTTAGTTAAAAAAAAAAAATTGCGGATATCTGGTAAAATATGGCCTAATTATTGTACATATTATGAAATTCATTAATATGTTATATCGGACCTGATTTTATAAAAGACAAAAAATAATTTTTCGCCACTTTATTTTTCAAATCTTGAAGGGTTTTAAATGTTTATAATTGATTGATTTCAAAAGTAAAAGAACTTAACATCTCATGAAATTATTTTTTATTCTATAATTCATTCCTACAATATATCACGAATTCTAATTCAAGAGGAATCAGGGGACTTATTGTTTTATTGAAGCCCACCTGCTTAGGGGAGAGATCTAAAAAGGAGATGGACTGTCCATGCTTCTCAAACACTAGAAGCATCATTTCCACCCTTATAAGTGGATCAGGAGATCTCTATTGAATGGACGTCTTTGTTAGAGCCTGACACAGCAGAAAGGGTCGGACAGCCTCTCCCAATCATTATTCCATAAGAGAATATTCAGAGAATCGTTTAAATAATATTTTAAATTTTTCGCTTAAACAACGGGGTCGTTGAGGTGGAGCAATTGACAACAATTGTTAATCTATTTGTTTGTTCAACTAAATCGTTTTTCGGCGTTTCGAAAGCTTTTTTTTTACGTTTTCTCTGGGATATTTGAACTAGAGTAACTGGCCTTTAAACTTTTAACACTCTTATCTTTCCTAAGTTTTTAATTTTTATTCCATAACTCTTCACAATCCGCCTTCATATGTTAGATAAATTAATTATTAAACAATCACCTAGGGCCGGTGGCTTCACTTCTAGTCAACTAGCAAACTTATCCGACCGATAGATAGAAATCAACGATATAGTAAACAAGATAGGGGCGGATTAATGCAATTTTGTCGGGGGGGGGCGGTTTTTTTTTAGTTAAGGACTTTGTCGAACTGATCGCCCCCCCCCCCTTTAATCCGCCCCTGAAACAAGAGCACGTGTAACCTTCTAGTTTAAAAAAAAATGAGTTTTTTCACATATAATTAGCTATCTGAGGTATAAGGAAATTAATCAAGCTAGCAACCTAATAAAGGCATTTATAAAAATAATTAAAAATTAAAATTAATTAAAATAAATATTAAAAATTAAAACAATTAACGATAAATAGCCCTCGTGCCTTGGTATAGTTGCTGGCCTTCAATTTCAAGGGTCGCGGGTTCGGTTCGATAATTTTATTGAAGCCATTTAAAATGGCATAAATATACAGGATCCCCAATATATTAATATATACGGTATCGTAAAAGTCTTATATGGCCTGAGTTGCCGAAGACTCTGTCTATGTGTGTGTGTGAGGGAAAAAAGTGTGTGTTAAAAAAAAAAAACAATAATTAATTTTTAACAAAAATTTAAAAATTTCACAAAAAATAAATAATCAAGGCTTATTTTTAATTTCGCCCCTTAGTTAAGTCTTATATTTTGGGTGTTAGCTAACTAACTACGACCTGGGCTCTTATTTAACTATGATTAGCCCAACTAGAACTAAAAAGACTCGAAAGTTATAGTCAACTAACTAATCCGAGGGACGGCTAGTTAATTAGAACTGAAGCAACCGGCCCTTAAACTTTTAAAAGAATACCGCGAATGAGACAGATCTTGCGTTTGGTTGCCTATCTATCAGGCGAAAACAAATTTATTATTTAGACATTTCCTTCTTTGATAGGGAGGTATTATAAAATTTCAATTTTGAGTTTTTGATATATGTCATGGGGAATTAATCAATTTTTAATCAAGATTAGATGTAAATTTTATTTTCAACCTTTTGATCTTACACAAACAGACTGCTTCCGAATTTCGAAATATAATTTCCAAAAATTACCCTTTGTTTTAAATTTACACTTGGCATACAAATCGCACAGTGTTATTTAAAGAAATTTTTGATTAATTGCTCCAGAACGCTTCTACATTAAACCATGCAGTTGCCAAATCTTACTAGAAATTAACAACTGACTTTAGAGCAATTAATTATAAATCCATTAGCGAGTTGGTCATTTGGCTTACTTTCTTTTCAGTAACTAAAAACGTCTACTATATCTAATAATAATGATTTCTTTTAAAGTGTATAATAAAGAACATTAACATTTTTTTTTATTTTGGAAGAGTTAATTCATTTCCTGTTATATTTATTTACCTTTCTTAATTTCTTAAACTAACAGATCGAATTTATTGATTTTAAATCCAGCTAGTTTATTTTTTTTTCTCCAACCTCGCTTCCCCTCTGCCTACTCTCTTTTCCTCAGTTAAAATAAATAAAGTGTTAAAACGGTTTTAATAAATTTATGAAGCAATAACGCTATTATTAATTCAAAATGTTGTTAATTTTCCGGAGATTTAATTTAGTACTTATTGGATCAAATTAATGCTTCGGGATCCGCACTAAACCGAAAGATGAATTCGGTTTGATGGCCTGCCTACTCCTTCCATTTCCAATTCTAATCCCGACGATGATGATGATGATGATGTCGACTTTAGGTGGCAGAAAGGGCGGATGGTAAAAGGGCAACCCTGAATAATTAGAGCTCATATCAAGAAACAAGATTAACTTAAATTCATCTTTATCTGTCCTATGCGCTCCAGGGCATCGCATATAAAGCCGAGTGAATTTGAGATAGCAGCCAATTCACCCTCTCTTTCTAGGATCACATTATTAACTTATTTATGAGATAAGCCCCTGGGAAGGTCTAGCAAAAAAAGAAACTTCACTTTTATTGATGGTAACATATTATAAAAGGAGTAAAAAAATCTTACCTGACATTTTGAGATTTTTTTTATACCTTATTAGACATTTATTTAATTCACCTATAAGAAAAAGAATTGTTTTTGACAGTTTGTATTTTTAGTAAACTTTTTTATTTCCCATCCAAATATCAATTATTCCAAAGGTTTCCTACCAGCGGCGTAACTAGCCTTTGAGGGCGGAGGGGGTAAAGCTCAACTAGGGCTCCAATGTCGGTATTGAGGGGCGCCAAAGGCTTGATGCCCCTGGGGGCGGGGGCGCCCCCTTCGCCCCTACCTA
Source organism: Euborellia annulipes (assembly GCA_023213315.1). Lineage (NCBI taxonomy): Eukaryota > Metazoa > Arthropoda > Insecta > Dermaptera > Anisolabididae > Euborellia > Euborellia annulipes. The sequence continues at coordinate 106,625 of JAKCPI010001481.1, forward strand.
GTTACGCTACTGTTTCCTACTAGAGTAAAACCCCTCTTTTCCGGCCCTCGAATTAACCGGCCTAGCTCATACAATTATTATCAATACAATTATTTATCATACATTATTTTTATTATTACATATGATTAGAATTATATATATTTTTTTTTTTGGAACGAAGTTCCTTAACGCGCAGAGTGAAATGAGAGAAAATGTAACAAAAATGCGTTCCTCGCCGAAGGCGGGCTTTCCGTCTATTTAAATAATATTCATATTATGAGTTGAAGAAAACGTCGTGAGGAACTTCGTTCCTGTCGGGGGTCCCACGCACGACCCCACACGTTTGCTTTTTTGTATTTTCATTAAACTGTGTGGTGCAACTTTGTGCAATATGTTCGTTCCGATAGTGGATGAAAGGAGTTCCCGAATTTGTTTACTCGCTTGCTGCCCAGTCTATTTTTCTACTTCAGAGGCTTGAGATCTCTTAAACAAAAAATGAGCGAGTTAGAAAAATGAAAATGAATGAAAATAAATTTTTCACCGAAACCTCGGATTATCGGGTATCCGGACAGGATCTCGGTCTCGACCAGGCCGGTTAAGAGGAAATCTACTGTATTTTAGAAATTTATCTTCGATAATTGAAAGTGTTATGTTCTGTGCTTGTCATGCCAGATTTTTTGTGCCCACATATATTTAGTTTCCTGTGGTTTATATTTATAAACAAAAATAACTAGGTTGAGCTTTGTTTGAAAAAAGATGGAATTTTTTTCAATCAACGCCCAAATAGACTGTAAATAAGCCAGTCAATATATCGTTTAAGATAACAAATTTGCGAGATGAGTTTGTGTTTGATTGGACAAAAAAAAAATTAATATTTTGTTACCATGACAACCATTTTCTTTCCTATATTTTTTTTTTTTTTTTTCTTTAAAAAACATCTCGACATCGATTTTTTTTTTCTATTTATTAACATATATTATATAGGTAAGAGAAAGTTAAAGTCATCTTGGCCTATACACAGAGGATCCTTGTGAATACAACTCGATTAGTCTGGCGTTAATTTCTATGTCGGATTGCTTCGAACTTGTGAGAAAATCGATAAGGCATTGAATTATTACCTAGGGCAAGGAAATGATACAAGCAAATGGAGCCTACTTGAAGTTCTTATAAGCATATGTCTGGAAACGTTTTTTCACCGCCATGTTCGTCATTTTTTTTTTCCACTAAATTATGAAATGGCTTGGATTCCTGCACATAATTTATTAATTTTTTATTTAAACTTAAATTTAAATAAGTTCTAGTTTGTGGGGGAAAAAATAAATTTGATCCATTTTAAAATAAGAGCCATTTTTAAAAATTATGTATTGTTGTTGAGTTAATTTGACGTAACGTCTTGCAATGCATTATATGCATTATTTTTGCCTAGAGTCGAGGTGAAATCAAAAAAATTTGTCTCGCTTTTCTGAGTAATATACCATAAAAGCGAGCAAATATTTTCACTTAAAAAAACCCCTACAAAATTTTATTTGTTTCATATATCCTCGCTTTTATATAACTCAGAAAAGCGAGGCGATTTTTTTTTTATTTCACTCTGGGCAAAAATAATGCGAGGCGCCCTTTTTCGCATCTCCGATGTATTTGGTTGAGATAAATGAATCAAATTAATTTTCCCCCAAACTAGAACTTTACATTAGTGAGTTCCACGATTGATACAGAAACACTCTACAAAAATCTCTAAAATAAATATTATTATGATTATAATACCTCCTTTTATAAAGGACAAGCTGGACAAAAAAATCCTTCTCTTATCATTACCATCCTGATTGATTGAATTCAAAAGATTTTTTTTTCTAATTAAAAAGTAAAAAGAATGAATATAATACAAGTCCCATGACTTGTGCTCTGAATAAATATTAATAATAAATAAAAACATGATTTATTGGCATAACAAAGACCTGAAAGTGACAGGATTCTTTTGTTTTCTATTTTTTCTTTATCCTTTTTTTTCAATAAGATTAATCTCTTCAAAACGTAATTAAGACAGAGTTTTTGAAAAGTTTTATTAAAAAAAAAATACGAGCAAATAATATAAAACATCATTTTTAATGACTTAATATTTTGAAGTACGTATCTGGAAATGAATGAAAGATAAATCATTTATTTAATCTATAATCCATTATTTGTTGATGATTAATGAAATTTCGATAATAAAAAATTTTTATATGATAAGGTTCATTTGAATTGAAATAATGGAAAGCTTTGACGTTCGGTGGGATGGTTATCACTCAGAGACCTGGGTTCGATTACCGGATCCTTAATTGTAGAAAAAATTCTCTCTTTATATGCCGAATTGATAGATTAAAATACTAGTATTTTCTTATAATGAAATCACTTTTTTGTACAAGTTACCCAAGCTAATATTGGCATTTCTTTTATGTTAGTCTTTTTTTTTAAATTTATTTGTCTTTTTCGGCACCGGATTTCAACTTCCTAGCTCTTTTCGTTCTTGAGATATTTTATTCTCAGACACACAGACCCACAGACAGACCATGTCGCGAAAACCGCTTTTTTGAATTCAAGGGACCTCAAAACGTGTATATCCATCAAAATCTCGACACCGAATTTTTGACATGAATCCAATACTTTCTCTCTTTATATATTAACATACCGATATATAGAGGTAAGAGAAAGTAAAAAAGTAGTAATTTTTCTGGCTTCTCTGATAACTCTGTTAATTAACTTGAATAAAACCACGTTCCAACGATTTATTTTTTTAATGAATTAGATACGAAGCAAAATTAAAATATTTTTGCATTTGAAAGCTAAATGTATAGGAGTAATTAAATTTTATAAATTCAATTAAATCTTTTAGATGATTCTGGAATTTTTTTTGCCCTTTTATTAATTGGAAATTCAATAAAGAGTAGCCTATAAAATTCTATATATGTTCCATACACCTTTTACCAAAATTTAGACAAATGAAATATATTATAAGTCAGAGGCTTTTTGTCAAAATGTCTTCTAAGAGAGTTTATATTAGAAGGAGGAGGATATTCCAACTTTTTAGTACCTGGCAAAAGGTGTACGATCAAGATGAAAAATTGATTACTCATTAAAGTTTTATACGCATTTCAAAATGTTTTATTAAAATTCTTATTAATAAAACTGCACTATTTGCCAGATGTGCGTCTGTCTATCTGTTTATGTTATGCTCATATTCCAGCAGTCTTCATAAAAAAATTTCATAAATAATCTATTCACTAAGAGCTTATTAAAATCAAATAAATCAAATTTTTTTATTGGTAGAAGACGTCCCCAATTCCAACCTCAAAAGACAGAATGGGAGGTTGACAACCCACTGATCACTAAAAAATCGTTCACCCATTTTATAAATTCTATCTCCCTAAAATAATTGATCTAGATGAGATTTGGAACAATTAATTGAAAAGAAGTCTGATGTGACTGGTCGCACAGCACACAACTTTCTCTTAAGCACACCAGATTTTTTGTGCCGACATATATTTCGTTTCCGCCGATATATTAGAATTGAAGATGTAACATTTATAAACATGGGTAAACAAGGGCGTACCCAGGATCAAATCTAGAGGGGGGCAGGTCATGGCCGTCCAGATTGTGACATAGCTTTTTTTTATATATATATAGGGGAAAAGCCTTCGAATTAAAGGCATAAAAACCCTCGAGTCCTAACGAGTCCCCGTCGCTATCGCCCTAGCCAATTTTGTTTCGTTTCATCACTTTATAAACATTTTTTTTCTTGCTTCTAGGGGGACAGCTGCCCCCCTGCCCATCGCTGGGTACGCCCCAGGGGGTGGCTAACTTAAATATAAAATTTCAACATCCTTTCATAGATTGAGATATTTTGTTGTCAGACAGACACCCAGACAGATCATGTCGAGAAAACCACTTTTTTGGATATAGGGGACCTCAAAACGTGTATATTAGGGTGGCCGCAAAAAACAAAATTTTTTAATTTCTTTCGGCCGAACCTCCTAAAAGTTGTCTTTTGGCTAGAAAATGATAATGCCAAAGTTTTAGCTAAATTGGGTAACGTTAACCCGTGCCTCATCGGGGTTAAAATTTTGAAAAAGTGCGATTTTATCTAAAAATTCGCAGTTTTTACTTCATAAAACGAAAACAAAGTATCGTAGAAAAATGAATCTTGGCTCATTTCATAGCAAATTTAATTCTCTTGAGGTTTTATAATAATCATTTTTTCATTAAAACTTATAGATTTAGTGATATTTACAAATTAGCATTTCGGTTTTGATATATTCTTGCTCTTTCTGAAAAATAAGTGGAAAATCACAATAGAGACCAGCGTTTTCCAAACTGTGAGGCGGCGCGGACTAGTCTAAGGGGAGGCGCGAATATTGGCCACCAAGATCAATTTTCCAAATGATTGCTCGTTTTATAAATAAAATAATAAAATAATTTAGAAGATTCTGGGACGGAGTTTTTAATTAAAATAATAAATATGAATAAATAAAAAAAATATTTTTATATAAATTTATATTTTTTAGTATTAAAAATTTTTGTTTTTGTATTATTTTATTAAATGTGTGGGGGGAGGGGGCGTCATAAGATTAAATATTTTTAAGGGAGGCGTTGTAACATAAAGTTTGGAAACCACTGATTTGAAGTAAGACTCATTCTAGAAAATTATACTATGTGTAAAACCCAAAGGCGGATCCAGGGAAGTTTTTCAGGGTTTTAATTTTTTTCTGACTAGACGCGAAGCTCGCCGAAGGCGATAGCATTGTTAATTATTTTATTTATTAGGATTGGATAAGGGGTTGAAAAATTGAAAAAAATGTTTTTTAAATTTATTTTAGCTAAATCGAAGCCAAATAAATAGAAAAGATTGAAAAAATAGCGTTGATAGGGGGGATGAAGGGTTGATTATTTAAGAAAGGCCTTGGAATATTCCAAATCACTTGTTGACATTCTTTTCCAGCTCTAAATATAGTTAGATTAGAGCAAAAGGTATTTTTTTACTTTTAATAAAAAGGGAATTGTTATTTTCATCTATTTTTATTCCTATACAAAGATAAGAGAGACGAATCTCTCGTTCAGTCGAGTCGAGCGCGTTGCCGGGCTGGCAGGCGCGAGCTCTGCTCTCTATTTATTTGTGTTTAAAGTGAATCAAAGTGAATAATTAATATAGGAGTGTAGTGTAACCCACCCTGACCTCGCCGTCAACCAGCACACCCTCTTGAGTGTCTTATTAAAGGTAATTATTATGCATTTTATCGTTGAAAAAAAAAAAATGATAGAAACAAATAATTCGACTGCGAAAAACGATTCTTTTGAATATGAAATTAAATATTTTGTATTTCACTAAGGGTAGAGGGTGAATATAAGTGTGAAAGGGGGAGGGGGAGTGTAGGTGTCATTGAAAAAAAATTAGTTTTTTATTTTTTATCTTTTTAACACCTTTTTTTCTCATTCACACTCACACACACATTCACACACTCTTTTCGGCAACTCAGGCCATATAAGAGTTTATACGATAACCGTTATTAATTAATAATACCTACATATTGGGGGTCCAGGCATTTCAATTTAAGCCATTTGGTGTCCATTTCGGACTGCCAGGGGTCCGAACCCTCGACGTTCGGTATAGAAGGTAGGCACGCTACCAACTACACCAAGCCTGAGGGCATTTTTAAATCAAATTTCTTTAATATACTTTTACTCAGGGGTGGATTAAGGGTTGAAAATTAAAATAAAATAATTTCAAAATAAAATAAAAATTAAAATAATTATTTATAAATGTATTCAAATTATTTTGAGAGTAATTTCGCGGTGAAGGCTCGCATTTCCTTAAAGGGGGGTATGCCAGGGGGGGGTTAATGCCCCATCCCCTATAATGCACAAATATATTAATGTTTTTTAATACTTTTACTAAAAAATTAGTGCATTCCGTTTGAGTTAAAATTTATATTCAATATTTAGCAAATAGCATAGTGGGGTAGAAACATTTTAATGTCATTCTAAAATTTCTTATTACTGGGGCGGAATTAATTTTTGAAGATTTCGAAACTCTCATAAACAGATAATAATAACACTTAGGAACCCTTCGAATCCCTTGCAGAATTTTGTAGGGATTTTTTTCATTAGGTAGAAAAGTAAAATATGATTAGTCCACTTAGAATTTTACTGGGGTGAGTTACCGCATCTTTTTGTATATAGAACTAATCTCAATTCGGATTGGAATTTTTACTTTCTCTTACCTATATGTATAAGTTAATATCATATATATATAGAGAGAGAAAGTATTGGATTCATTTCAAAAATTCGATGTCGAGACTTTGAGTGGATATACACGTTTTGAAGTCCCCTCCAAAAAAATGGTTTTTGCGACATGGTCTGCTGTCTGTGTGTCTGCTTGGGTTCAATTTAAAAAAAGCATGGAGGAATTGAGCTAGGAGGTTGAAATTTTATATTTAAGTTTGGCACCCCCCTAGGGCGTGAAAATAAGATTTGAGAAAAATATTTTACTTCAGGAATGAAAGTTAGAAGAAAACGCAACCAGAATTTTTCTTTAAAAATATATTTTAACAGCTGACGTTTCGGCTTTGGTCAAAGCCATCCTCGGAGCGGTTAGTGGTCATCCGAGGATGGCTTTTACCAAGGCCGAAACGTAAGCTGTTAAAATATATTTTTAAAGAAAAAATTCTGGTTGCGTTTTCTTCAAACTTTCATTCCTGATACAAATTCCACCAGCCATAAAATACCCTTATAACAGCTTTTTCCAAACTGTGAGGCGCGGACGGCCAAATAACTTGTAAAAATTTAATTCACTTCGGAATACTTTCTAGGTAAAAAGTGGATAACGACAAGACTATTCATTTTTTCTGGTATTTTTTACTTTTCGAGAAAATTTGTCCAACTTTGACCGGCCGTATTTCGGTTAGTATTAAGTCTAGGAATTCGTTTGATGTACCAAATTTTAGCAAATTTAATGCTCTACAACTTTGTATTGTGCTATATTTCACAAAATATGAATAGTTTACGAGATATAAGCAAAAACCTGAAGATTTTTCAAATTTTTGAGGTTTTTGTCCCCCCTCCCCCTCCCCCCCCACACGGTCCTCGAGGTCGAAAATTTAGGATTGGCATTCTAGAGTAGCCCCAAATAACCAGTAAAAATTTCATTCCCTTCGGAATATTTTCCCGGCAAAATGTTATATCGAATGGTCTCTATTGTGATTTTCCACAGAAAGAGCAAGCAATATATCAAAACCGAAATGCTAATTTGTAAATATCTCTAAATCTATAAGTTTTAATGAAAAAATGGTTATTATAAAACCTCAAGAGAATTAAATTTGCTATGAAATGAGCCAAGATTCATTTTTCTACGATACTTTGTTTTCGTTTTATGAAGTAAAAACTGCGAATTTTTAGATAAAATCGCACTTTTTCAAAATTTTAACCCCGATGAGGCACGGGTTAACGTTACCCAATTTAGCTAAAACTTTGCCATTATCATTTTTTAGCCAAAAGACAACTTTTAGGAGGTTCGGCCGAAAGAAATTAAAAAATTTTGTTTTTTGCGGCCACCCTTGTGTATATCCATCAAAATCTCAACATTGAATTTTTGACATGAATCCAAAACTTTCTATATAGACTATATATACTACATATACCCATATACATATACATAGGTATGAGAAAGTAAAAAAGAAAAAACTCAAACAGAAAATTTCAGGCGAAAAATGGAATCAATAAAATAATACATACGTAAGACAAAGTAATTATTAGTGAGTTTTATATTTAGATTTCTTTTCATCAAACAAAACGAACGATTTTCTTAATAATTTCGATTTTATTTATTTATTTATTTTTTTTTTAATTTTTACACCTCAAAAAAATGTCCGTTTATTGGCTCACCTTAAAAAAATAAACCAGAGAGACTTATTTATAGTGAAAAAATTTTCCAATAATAAATTCAAGGCCAAAATTGAGCAGCTCAGCTCCCCGAACGCCATTTCCCATTCCCTCAGATGAAATAAAATCGAAACCACCTTAGGCAGATTTATTTGAATCAAATGTATCGTTTTTATTGCCAAAATAGACTACAAGTTGGTATAAAATTCCATTCGTGATTTATGGAATATTGCCAATTTATTCAAAGAATAATAATTTTAAATCCTCACTGGGTAAAGGGATACTGAGAGATGATTCATTTTTCTTCAGGACCTACGATTTATTTATATTGAAATGCAATAATAAAATATAAATCTAAGTCGTATAAAAAAAAAAGTTTTAATAGTCTAATGACATGTAAATGTGCTATTAACATAGAGATAGGGAGTTCAAATTGATATGCAATCAAATAAAAAAGTTACGAATATAATAAATTCGATTATTTAATATACAGAGTGTTTCTCCTCTAATGGAATGGAATAAATCGGGAGGTGGTATATTGATCAAAATAAAGAAACAAATTTCTATAAACATTTGTGAAAAAAATGCTTCTTTACGCCATTTTTTCACTATCTCTTGAACTATTTTACTGAGTGAGTTGCATTTTTGTATGAAACTCGCTAATTCAAAGTTCTACTTTGGGAAAGAAAAAATTAATTTGTACGATTTATCATTTTTCAAAATGACGCACATTCAAAAGTCGCCATTTTTGAGTTATTATAAATTTTAAATGGCCATCATTTTGAAAAATTATCTATTGATAAAATTGATTTTTCCAAAATTAATTACATTAAAATTATCCGTGCAAAAATTAAACACAATAACTCAAGCCGTTCATGAGCTATTTATTATTTACTGCTCAAAAAAATGGCGAATGTCTGGTGAAAGAAGTGTTTTTTTTTTTTTTTTTTTTGTTTAATTGATTATTTTGACTAATATTACCAGACCCTGAATTATCAAAAATAATAATTAATCATTAATATTCTTCTTCTTTTCCTGACCTTATTCCCGCATTGCGGGGTCGGCGGAATGTTTTTTTTTTCGACCGGAAGAAATATAACAGGTCGACCCGTCGCACGGTCTGACGCCTGTTGAAAATATAGAAGGAAGGGACAGACATATCAAAGAACAGGACTGTCAGTCTCAGCTTGGGTAGTTCGTGGTCGCCATCCACGCACCCACAAGATGTGGGCCCCTGAGCATAATTAATCATTAATATTAGAAATAAACTGACATTTGAAATTCGGCTTTGTTAAGCTATTATAAATTTTAAATGGTCGCCATTTTGAAAAGGGATGCATTGATCAAATTGATTTTTTTTCCCCAATCTAGAACAAACTACTTTACATTAAAATTATACGTGCAAAGATTTAACTCAATTGCTCAAGCCGTTCCCAAGCTATTATTTAGTGGTCAAAAGGTGGTGAAAGAAGTGTTTTTTACTTTCTCTTACCTCTATATATATATGTTTATATATAGGGAGAAAAAGTATTGGATTCATGTCGAGATTTTGATGGATATACGTTTTGAGGTCCCCTGAATCCAAAAAAGTGGTTTTCGCGACATTGTCTGTCTATGTGTCTATGTGTGTTCAATTTTAAGCATGACGGAATTGAGCTAGGAGGTTGAAATTTTATATTTAGTTAGACACCCTCCTAGGGCGTGAAAATAAGCTTATGATCAAAATCGGCCAAAAAGTACTAGTACTTTACTGTTGTAGTTTTTCAGTTTTTTTTTTTTTTCGATTTTCTCAAAATTCGCTACAATCGATTTTGATTAAAATTCAAAAATCAATTATTTTTTAGATGATCTTTAAAATGTATATTGTCATTTTTCCATTGAAATCTTTTAAAGACCATTTTACTCTTGTACTTCATAGGTAACATTGGAGAAATGGTTGTCTGTGTAACAAAATATAAATATTTTCCCATGTTTATTTTTTACTTTCTCTTACCTATGTATATATGTAATATATATATAGAGAGAAAGTATTGGATTCATGTCAAAAATTCGATGTCGAGATTTTGATGTATCTTCACGTTTTGAGGTCCCCTGAATCCAAAAAAGTGGTTTTCGCGACATGGTCTGTCTGTGTGTGTGTGTGTGTGGGTGGGTGGGTGGGGGGTGTGTCTGTGTTCAATTTTAAGCATGAAGGAATTGAGCTAGGAGGTTGAAATTTTATATTTAAGTTAAACACCCCCCGGGACCGGAAAAATAAGCTTTTAATCAAAATCGGCCAAAGAGTACTAGTACTTTACTGATGTACTTTTTCAGTTTTTTTCGATTTTCTCAAAATTTGCTCCAACGATTTTTTTTTAAATTCAAAAATCAATTATTTTTTAGATGCTCTTTAAAATGTATATTCTCATTTTGCAATTGAAATCTTCTGAAGACCACTTTACTCTTGTATTTCATAGGAAAGATAGGAGAAATGGTTGCCATGGTAACAAAATATAAATATTTTCCCATATTTATAAATTTTACATCTGAATTCAAATATTCCCTACTGCCGGGAACTAAATACATGTCGACACAAAAAATCTGGTGTGACAAGCACAGAACACAACTTTCGATTACCGAAGGTAAGAGAAAGTTGTCTGCTGTGCGCCAGTCACACCAGATTTTTTATTTACTTTAGAATTACAATAGTTGTTTTGAAGATCAAAAGTTGTGTCCTGTGCTCAGTCCAAAGAGTCGCGCCCAGGGCTGTCTGCCTCTGTATGTCTACATTTGTTTATATTTATAAATTAATATGTCAGAACAAGACATCTATTGTTTATTACATTCTCCTAGTCATATATTACTTTCTCTTACCTATGTATATATGTAATATATATATAGAGAGAAAGTATTGGATTCATGTCAAAAATTCGATGTCGAGATTTTGATGGATCTTCACGTTTTGAGGTCCCCTGAATCCAAAAAAGTGGTTTTCGCGACATGGTCTGTCTGTGGGTGGGTGGGTGGGTGGGTGGGTGGGTGGGTGTGGGGGTGTGTGTTCAATTTTAAGCATGAAGGAATTGAGCTATGAGGCTGAAATTTTATATTTAAGTTAACCACCCCCCGGGACCGGAAAAATAAGCTTTTAATCAAAATCGCCCAAAGAGTACTAGTACTTTACTGATGTACTTTTTCAGTTTTTTTCGATTTTCTCAAAATTCGCTCTAACGATTTTGATTAAAATTCAAAAATCAATTATTTTTTAGATGCTCTTTCAAATGTATATTCTCGTTTTGCCCTCAAAATTGTTTGAAGCCCACTTTACTCTTGTGCTTCATAGGGAAGATAGGAGAAATGGTTGCCATGGTAACAAAATATAAATATTTTCCCATACTTATAAATTTTACATCTGAATTCAAATATTCCCTACTGCCGGGAACTAAATACATGTCGACACAAAAATCTGGTGTGACAAGCACAGAACACAACTTTCGATTACCGAAGGTAAGAGAAAGTTGTGTGCTGTGCGATAGTCACACCAGACTTTTTTAACTGTTGAATCAAACATGTAAGGATTATATATTTATTTGTTCTACAGAAGTCGCGTCACACCTCTTCTACCTACTGTATGTCTATATTTTAATTAGTAATAGATAATCGATATTCCATGATAAGGAATAATAAAGATAACGAGATCCATTATTTATGTCGGGAGTCTATTAGATTCTCCAACGATAGTCAATTTCATACATTATTATTGCTTTTGATGGGGTAGCGGGGAGGAGGGGGGGGGTGCCCCCTCTCTCCTAAAAATTAAAAAAAAAACAAGAAATATATATTTTTCCCATTGGGAATTTTTTAAACACCCCAATCCACTACATTAATTTAATTTTTTTTTATTTAAATAAATAATTAATAATCATATATATTAATTCAACCCCCCCTTTCCCCCTAACGAGGGGTTGCCCCCCCACAAAAGTCTGGTACCCCATGGCTTTTTGCCATTCTATCTTAAGACCATCTCTTCTTTAATCCTATCTTTTTTTATAGAGTCCAATGCGTTTATTTATTTAAAATTGTTTTAGGGTAAATATCCGTGGTTTCTGGGTCAATTAAGGAGGCCCGGGTATCGTTTTACCTTTTATGCTTCCCTAATTGGAAATTCGTGTCCTGTATTAAGTCTAGATCCAGATGTTTCCTTTTATTGACTTGAAAACTTGGCATCATCTACGTGACTTTTAAACTCTATTTCACTTAATATGTTATGCCATTTCATTCCCTGCCTAAATAAATTTTTAATAGGCACAACCATTTCTGTTGATAAATTGAACATTATATTTCAATTGCATACTAGAGAGGGAAAAAGACATCAATTGATAACTTTTTTTTTTTTTTTTAATCTCACGAGATACACAGGGGAGAATATTACCAACACATGAGTGAATAAAGGCATGCGGGAGTTAAGATGATAAGAATGAGAGAAGAGAATGGAGTAAATTCTCTTAGGACGAGTTGCCTCAGGAACAACTTTGCTCGTATCTAAACGGAAATGCACTCCGTGGTAAATAAAAAATTGGCAACGAGACTAATAAAGCCAAGAGAGGAATTTTATTTAATGTCATTCTCAGAGGCAAAAAATTGTATTTTATTTTAATTCACAAAACTTTTATGTTAACAATGATACAAAGATTCAATTTTTTTTTTCACTTTTTTTTAAGTCCAAGGCATTTCAGAATGTATAAACTTTAAACTGTGTAAATATTTATTACGATATATATATCCTCTTAACCGGCCTGGTCGGAACCTAGGCCCTGGGCGGTAATTTGAGGTTTCGTGAAAAATTTATTTTCATTCATTTTCATCACACGTTTTCGTTTTCCCCTTCAATTTTGTTTAAGAGATCTCAAGCCTATGTGGTATAAAAATAATAGACTGGGAAGCAAGCGAGTAAACAACTCGGGAAATCTGGTGTGACTGTCGCACAGCCCACAACTTTCTCTTACCCTTCGGTAATCGAAAGTTGTGTTCTGTGCTTGTCACACCAGATTTTTTGTGTAGACATATATTTAGTTCCCGACAGTACAGAATATTTGAATGCAGATCTAAAATTTATGTGTGGGAAAATATTTATATTTTGTTACCATGGCAAAACCAACTATTTCTCCTATCTTTCCTATGAAATACAAGAGTAAAGTGGTCTTCAGAAGATTTCAATGTCAAAATGAGAATATACATTTTAAAGACCATCTAAAAAATAATTGATTTTTTTAATTAAAAAAAAAAAATCGTTGGAGCAAATTTTGAGAAAATCGAAAAAAACTGAAAAACTACATCAGTAAAGTACTAGTACTCTTTGGCCGATTTTGATTAAAAGCTTATTTTCACTCCCCCGGGGGGTGTTTAACTTATATATAAAATTTCAGCCTCATAGCTCAATTCCTTCATGCTTAAAATTGAACAAACACCCACAGACAGACCAAGTCGCGAAATCCACTTTTTTGGATTCAGGGGACCTCAAAACGTGTATATCCATCAAAATCTCGACATCGAATTTTTGACATGAATCCAATACTTTCTCTCTATATAAGCTTATATAAATATATACATAGGTAAGAGAAAGTAAAATAATGTATGATAAATATATGTAATTTATAATAATAATTTGCTGGTTAATCCGAGGCCGGATAAGAGGGATTTTACTGTTATTTCATATTGTTATATAATTCATCAACCCTTCTGAGAACATTTTGCAGTTGTATACTAAGCGGGGGCGCTTGCCCCTCCTCACCACTTGGGGCACTCAAGAAAGATGATATTCTCCTGAAAAGTAGGCGTAAAGGAGTCTGTAAGGCGAGCTGCTCAGCTAGTATATGGCAAAATTCAATGGCAAAACTTTATTATTTGAAATTACTACCGGCATTTATTTACTATGAGGAGCTTTCATGAACTGTTCGCAGACACACACCTCAAAGCCAACCTGCTTTTAGTCATTTTTCGGACTACCCCGTGAAGTTAGATCATGATTTATCTCTAACTCCTTCTGCATTCATATTTCTAGCTAATGAACCATTCGTTATTTCTAGTTCCACCCACTTCCTTTAATCCAACCTCTTCTTTTCTTCCGTTTATCCAACCTCAACCTTTTATTTCCTCTTTTTTTTTTTTTAAATTAAAAATAAAAATAAATTAACCCACCCTTTTGTATAGTCTAAATCAAAATCTATCTCCTCCTAAAGAAATTCCTATGTAAGCCTCAGAGGATTCAGGCCAATTAAAAGTAAGCTTAGGAAAAACTCTTTAACTAACTTTATAGAGACTGATTTTCCAACGTTAAATTCTTTTTTTTTCTAACTTGTAAAGCTACTTCCAATTTCTAATTCTTTTTACACTTCACCAAAACTCTAATCTTCAAAAGACTATAAATGTTTAGTAGGAAGAAAAAAAAATAGTCAACACCACTATGTATCATTTTCATATTTTTATCCCCGACGTTATTTTCTTTATTATATGCGTTATAAGCTTTAATGTTGTTATTCTATCCATATTAGAAGACTGGGAAAATAAAATATTAAGCCATTATAATAAATAATAGAATTTTTATATTATAAAACTTTGTAAAAGTTTTTTTTTTTTTTTTTAATACTTTAACAACGAAAAATCAAGTTGGTAACAATATCTCTCTATTACCTCGAGGAAAAGTTTAAAGCCTTAATTATACTTTTGATTATAAAATTAGCAAATTGTCATGTAACTTTGAAATTTTCTATATGTTAGACCTTTTTCTTTTTTTTTTTTTTTTTTTTAAAGAAATGTAATTTCAGAACGAAGTCCCAAATGTTTGGTGTGATTAGATATGTCTAAGAAGAATGGAAAAATTTTGTAACTTCATTTCTTATTTTTATTTAATAACTATTTATATTGAAATAAATTAAAATTTTTACTTCTATTTATTCAGTTAATGAATTATTAAAGAAAATATTTTTAAATAGATGGGGAAGGGTGGTCTACTTGTTTTTCTTTAAATGGGAAATGATTGATTGATTAGGCTTTCACTTGTATAGATATAGTTTTATACATGGTTTGTTTCTTGTTGCAGGTTCAGAAGCCATGCCTACTTGAATATCTCGTGTCCTATCGAATTCAGGAAGGCTGCGAAATCCGATTCTGTTAGACTTGGTTGGACTGCTGGTCGGTTTTCCAGAAATCCTTCATTTGGTGAGAGTGCCTCTTGACATTTTTAAAATTCTAATTAATTTTTAAATTCAATATTTTTTTGATTTTGACAAATTCAAAGGTTGTTAAAAACATGAAAAAATGATTTTTTTTTTTATTATAAAAAACATTCACACTTTTTCTCATTCACTCTCACATTCACACACACACACACACACACATTCACTGTCTTTTCGGTAACTTAGGCCATATAAGACTTTGACGATAACCGTTGTATTGAATATATCTATATTGGGGTCCAGGCATTCTTATTTAAGCCATTTGATATCCAAATGGCTTAAATAAAATCATCGGACTGCCTGGGGTCCGAACCCGCGACTTTTGGTATACGAGGTTAGCACGCTAACCTCTACACCAAGCCCCGAGGGCGAAAAAATGATTTCAATCAAAACAAATTTTACCTACTCTAACTATAGTGCAAAGAAAATATTTTTATTTTAACAATTTCCTTTTGATATTTATCAACAAACAGGCAACAGTCCAAGATGTCTGTTCGCCTGCTAGTATATCAAATGAGAAATTTTTCTTTACAAATTTCTCACTTCAATTCTTTTTGTTGAGAAATGCAATGCCAACTACATTTATTGGAATTACATTTGTCGGTCTTAATGAGGGTCCTGAGGCTTGGTGTAAAGGGAAGCAATTCGATGCCCCGGATAGTCAGGAGATCCTGGGTTTGATTCTCGGGGGCACGTTTGGCCCACCAACAAATAACATACAAATTATTAAATAATATATAACCCGAGTGAATCGAAGTATTCGTTGAATATTAGACCTAATCAAATTCGAAAATTATTTACTATTATCTTTTTGACTATTCGAATGAGAAATTTGACGGATTGGATAGCTGTTTTGACAAATATCAATATTAATAATCTAAAAGCCAAAGGGAATGGGTTATGACCCCCAGGCACTTCGAATTTATTTAAATCATTTAGACACCAAATGGTATAAATAAATTTTTTTGACCCATTATATATCGGGGGGGGGGGGGGGGGGGTAATTAATAAAAAGTATCGTTTAAAGTCAGGATAGTTAATAATAATAAAATTTCCATTTTTTTTCCTTTGAGATAGTTTATTAAATTTCATATATAAAAATAAAATAGCTAAATGATAAAATTAAAAAAAATCCCCTTTCCATTCGTCTTATTTTCGTTTATTTTCTAAGCTGAATAAATGGATATATTCCTCTTTGAATTCTAATTGAAATGTCAATCTAAGTAAACTTCAACTCTATATGTAAATAAATACATATAGATTATATTTAAATTAAAATCACATTGGAATATTTTTTTTATTTTGAGAAATGAATAATATTTCAGTTCAAATCAAGGCTATACACTTGCGTCTTTTCATTGATTAAAGTTCAGGAAATTTAATTAAAAGAGATATTAGGATTAAAATCTAAAGATGAAGCTGAATCCTTTTTTGATAGAAAATAGAAGAAATATTCTTTTTCTAATTGTATTTCAAGAGCCTTTATATTTTCCAACATCGATCCCCCTTTTGTCATAAAAAAAAATGTTTCTATCCTGGATCATCAACTTTCGCCTCCTCTCTCTCCTTGGGAGTTTCAAGCGACTGTCATTTAATATTAAATATATTGAATTTTAAATATGATATGATTTTGAATCATATCCAGATGTAAACCACGCCTAATTGTTAATTAGCTTAACAGCAATCACGAGAGCAGCATAGAAATTTAATATCCGACCTTTTAATATATAAAAAAAATTAATTGATGGATATATTATTTTACGGAACAACGAATGCATTAAAAAAGAAAATATTTTCCAGTCAATAAACGTGAATATTTTTTTTTCTTTTTAGTGGTCTTTTGGTAAAGAGTTTGAACAAGTAATTAAAAAAACATTTAGCTTTTATTTTTCAAAAAACTATTACATGTTATTAATGAGTTTTCAATACGTTTAATATTAAAGTTCATTTAGTAAAGCAAAATTCTGGTGTGACTGTTGAACAGCACCAAAGTTGTGCTTGTCACACCAGATTTTTTGTGCCGAGTTTCAGCCAATATATTAGAATTCAAGATTTAACGTTTATAAACAAATTTTACTTCTTACTTACCTATATACAGTATGTAATATATAATGAGAAAGTATTGGATTCATGTCAAAAATTCGATGTCAGGATTTTGATCGTTATTCACGTTTTGAGGTCCCCTGAGTTCAAAAAAATGGGTCGCACAATTTGCTCTGTGTGTAACGATCTCAACCTTGAAGGAAAAGCTACAGTGGCGGATTAATGAATTTTGGGGGGGGGGGGGGGGTTTTTTTTTTTTTTTTTTTTTTTTTTTTTAATTTGGTTTATGAGCTACGAGGTTGAAATTTTATATTTCAGTTAGGCACCCCCCCCCCCTGCGCCGTGAAAATAAGCTTTTGAACAAAATCGGCCAAAAAGTATTTTCTAAAAGAAGTTGAAATTCTTTCAATGTTTCAAAGTCTTAAACTTTCCTTCTCGGTTTATAAAGCTAAAACCCACAGGGCAGAGAGGCTCATTATATCAATAATATCCATTGGAATGATTAATATTCAATGTATTTCATATAGCTAATATTCAACGAATTTCATATCATTGATATATAAATTTATTTTCAAATTGAAGAAAAGAAGAAAATATTCAACGTATATAAAATGTTGGATCTCATCAGGGCCGCAGACAGACTTGACGGGCTCCGGGGCTACTTACTAATACGGCCCCCCCCCAAAAAAAAAAAAAAACTTAAAGTTATTTTTTACTATATAAAAGGCTATTGTGGCCTTCATGCCAACAATTTTTTACACAGTTTTTGACACAATTTTTGAAATAGTTATACATAGCTTACAAAATTTATTTAAATAAAGTTAATTAAAAATTTTTCAAAATTTCCTAAACAAAGAGTTACAATATTTTATCGAGGCCAGATCCGGGAGAATCTGGGGGTATGGAAAATTTTTTGAAAATTAGTCCCTGAAATCTGCGTTTTTAGCTATTCTGAGTCGTGAAAAAGATCAAACTTGATTTGAGCTTAAAGGGCCCGGGCCCCCTGAGGAAAAAAATTTCAAGAAAATTATTTTTTTTTTAATTGAAATTTTAAGATTTGAGCTTAAAGGGCCCGGGCCCCCTGAGGAAAAAAATTTCAAGAAAATTATTTTTTTTTTTAATTGAAATTTTAAGATTTGAGCTTAAAGGGCCCGGGCCCCCTGAGGAAAAAAATTTCAAGAAAATTATTTTTTTTTTAATTGAAATTTTAAGATTTGAGCTTAAAGGGCCCGGGCCCCTGAGGAAAAAAATTTCAAGAAAATTATTTTTTTTTTAATTGAAATTTTAAGATTTGAGCTTAAAGGGCCCGGGCCCCCTGAGGAAAAAAATTTCAAGAAAATTATTTTTTTTTAAATTGAAATTTTAACCATGAAAATTATTTTGTATTAGAATTTTAAGGGGGGGGGGCCCCCCCCGGCCCCGGGGATATAGCCCCCCTGCCCCCCCCCCCCTGTCTGCGGCCCTGGATCTCATAATGACTAGCCATTGTACTCTGTGGAAAATCGTCTTCCTACAATGAAACATCAGCTATATGCTTAAATAAAAAGAGAAAATAAAAAGACAAATAAGCTACACTTTATCATTAATATAATTCAAATTTAAACCTCTGGAATAAAAAATCTGGTGTGATTAGTCGTACAGCACACAACTTTCTCTTACCCCTCGGCATGGGAAAGTTGTATATTGTGCTTGTCTCATCAGATTTTTTTTCTGTAGACATATACTTAGTTTCCGACAGCACGGTACATATGAATTCAAGATGTAAAATTTATAAACAGAAAAGTTATATTTTGTTACCATGGCATCCATTTCTCCTATCTTTCCTATCAAGTACAAAAGTAAAGTAAAAGTAAAGATTTCAATGGCAAAATGAGAACAAAGGTTGCATTTACGTGAGTTTCACGAGGGTAAAAAAGTATTAATGCAAATTTAAATACTCGATATATTTCGGATTGTTAACCCATCTTCAGGAGTTACAAAAAACTCATGGGTTAACAACCCGAAATATATCGAGTATTTAAATTTGTGTTAATACTTTTTTTACCCTCGTAAAACTCGCATAAATACAACCTTTGTTCAAAATCTATCACTTAAAACCCACACCGCAATCCTTAAAAAGGCAAAATGAGAATATACATTTTAAAGAGCATTTAAAAAATAATTGATTTTGAATTTTAATCAAAATCGTTGGAAAGAACTTTGAGAAAATCGGAAAAAACTGAAAAGCCACATCAGTAAAATACTAGGCTAGTACTTTTTGGCTTATTTTGATCAACAACGTATTTTCACGCCTCTGGAGGGTGTCTAACTTAAATATAAAATGTCAACCTCCTAGCTCAATTCCTTCATGCTTTAAATTCAACACACAGAGACAGACAAACCATGTCGCGAAAACCACTTTTTTGAATTCCAGGGGACCTCAAAACGTGAAGATCCATCAAAATCTCGACATCGAATTTTTGACATGAAATCAATACTTTTTCCCTCTATATATTAACTTATATAGAGGTAAGAGAAAGTAAAAATGAAAAGGCCTATATATTTCATATACTATACAAACTTTCGGAAATTATGTCTAAAATTTTCAAAACAATTTTGGATAAAATAAATGTTACTCTTCTATTTTCCTATTTTCCGCATAATATGCTTTAGAACCTTCTCTTTATTTCACGTTAGTTCACGAAGTGAAAAATAGCACATTTACTTTCCAACAAATAACCTTATTTAACTTATTTTTTTTCCGAATTTTAAATTTGTTAATTTTTTTTTTTTACTTCACCATTGTTCGATTTTTTTTCCGCCCTCGGGTATAAAAAAAAACACGTTTCAATTCTCATTTATCTTAAAACGGGTTGTAAAT
Source organism: Euborellia annulipes (assembly GCA_023213315.1). Taxonomy (NCBI): domain Eukaryota; kingdom Metazoa; phylum Arthropoda; class Insecta; order Dermaptera; family Anisolabididae; genus Euborellia; species Euborellia annulipes. The sequence goes on from JAKCPI010001481.1 coordinate 126,629, forward strand.
TCAACTCCCCGTCCAAGCCGCCTTTTTTTCCTCCCCATTTCCAAGATGAGAATTAAAGCGAGTGTTCACGAGACAGAGCATATTAAATAACCTTTTGTGCAGGTGCTGCCTCCGGATGGGTGGGACGTGAGAGGAAGTGGCGGATTTCGAGTTAATTAGCGGTCTGACTGCCATTGTTAGGCACACGCGCATGGGGAGTCCCCATCAACTTCAGCTCTCCGCCCTCAACGTCCATCTGCCACTAAACCAATCAAACCTCGAAATCATTTTTAAAAAATATTTTTTTTCCAACTTATATCGAATTAATATAAAATCTAATTTGTCCTCTTGATAAGTTATGCTAATTCAGAAAAGAAATAGAACGCCTGTTGAAAATATAGAAGAAAGGAACATGTCAAGAACAGAAGGACTGCCAGTCCCTGCTCGGGCAGCTCGTGGTCGCCATCCACGTACCCAAAAGATGTGGGCCCCTGAACCTATGGTTTTGAATAAACGATTTTGTTTTTTCCCCTTTTGAACAAACTTATTTATTTGATATCCGTTGAAATAAATTCTATCCTCAAATTAATTTCTGATTGTTGTTCTTTCTTGATAATTGTAATCAATGTTAGCCTTGTAGTCCTGTATGACACGTAACAGGATCATTATTGTTTTTATATTCGCCTGATTGCACCAAGTAATTCATGTATTAATCCCCCCCCGAGGATGTCACCTTGTCGTGGTGGGGGGCTTAAGGGCTTCGGCCCGTCTAAGAACATCCACATCTCTAACATTGAGCCTAAACATGCCAAAGGTAAATAAATTTATCTAATTTCTAATATAAAATATTTATATATTAATATTACTTAAATTTTATTTTATTTTTAGAATTAACCAACCCAAATGATGGAAGGAAGCTTTCACCATCGAGCAAATTAGGCGAGGGATGAATGCCCTTCAGGACTAATCAAAATAAATCAAATTAAGGTATTTAAAAATTAACCTAAACTCAAAACTCCAAAACTATTTAATAATTCTCTTGATAAGGAGCGAGTTCAGGCTAGCAAAAATAAAATTATCTTTATCTTTGAATCTCTCTAATTTATGTCATATGTTAAAATTTGTTTGCAGAACATTGCATTTATTCAAACATATCATATAAAATAAATAAATGAATGTGCAATTTATACATAGAACATTAATAGTTTTAATTTTTTTTTAGGTTTTTCATCACAACTAGACCAAGACCCCAGATTCTTCATGTCTTCTTCTGAGACTCCTCCTGATACAGCGTAAAATGATTGATGAGCTTAGCAGACACCTCGACAACTCTTCACTCGTCTGCACTGCTTAAAGTGAGTACAAATTTATTTTTTGGAGTTTTTTCGATTTTTTTTTCAAAAACATTATAAAATGGTAATATTGATTTTTTTAACTTATTAAAAATTATTATAACTATTAAATTTCATTTTATTTTTATGGAATAATTCAATTTAAAATTTTTTTAATGTTTTTGGAAAATCAATTTGCATGTTGGTTAGTAGATAGGTCTATATCCCTTTTTGAATACCATGAGAGAAAGTTCTGTGCTGTACGATCAGCCACTCTAGATTTTTTTAAATTAAATATATGCTGATATACAGTTTATTGTTTTTTAATGAAATTCAATAACTACTTAGGCTTTTGAATAGTTCATTTAAAAATAACTTAAAAGTTTATTTCTTAAGTGTTGATTGATACATTCCACATTTCATTTATCATAAAGTAAAGCGGATATTTACTTGAATCTGTAGGTCAGGAGTTATCAAACTTTTTTGACTTGTTGGTGCAAATTTAGACCATGATATTTTTGAAAGTGGTAAAAACAAATTCACCTTTTAAGCTAGAGACTCATTTTTATTAAACCCCTACAAATGCATCCTTCTTAACTTTAACTTGTTGCGATTTTAATAATAAACAAGTGGCAAAGCCCCCTCCTTCGGCGGACTTTCCCACTTGCCAGGGGCTGCGCCACCTGGACCCCCTTGCTCTCCTTCGGCAATTGCAAAATTTTAAAGTTTTAAAAATTTCCCTCACTGACTCAACTTTCTCTGCATCTGGCCAATCAGCTCTTAAAATCATCTTGAAATCCCCATCAAATATTTCTGGTTACGCCTATGCATAGGGCCAATGTTAAATCCCAATGGATCCCGATTTCGATTCAAAAGGGGTCGGTCCCCTTTAGAACTTTTTACACATTTAAAAAAGTTTTTTCCAATTTTTATGAAATTTTGTATTTATTTAGAATTCTCTATTGTGTATAAAATCTATAAATATGTGATTAAAACTTTGAAACTTAACCATACTTTATTTCAAGCACTCAAAAATAAAATACCATTGAAATACACAGAGCCTATGGAAATTTTGAATCAATTGACTTTTTACTTATGAAACGCAAGTGGTCAAGTTTGGAACTAAGGTGCTATGGGAAACTAAATATCTCGACACAAAAAAAATCTGGTGTGTCAATACAGTACACAACTTTCGATTACCGAAGTCAAGAAAAAGTTGTGTGTTGTGTGTTAAGTCACACCATATTTTTTTGATACCTAAAACTAATTGTATTCATTTTATTGGAAACTAAATAAGTAGTATAAAAGAGCTGGATGATTGACGAGTTAGTTAAACATATCTCACACTCATCCGACCTCTGGCCCTCTATCGTATATTCAATTTTTTTCTTCTTAGAAATTATTAATAAAGAAAGTGGCTGAAGTATACCATGGTATATAAAGGAGGGATTTCCCTGGAGAAGAATATGGAAGGTGATAAGTGTTTCTAAGGGGATCTCCCAAAAAAAGGCTTAACTGAACAAAGAAGGAATTATACCTCACTCTTTTGATGATCGATGTCTCTTTCGTTTTTTTTTTTTTTTTTTTTTTTTAATCTTATATTTTGTTTATTTATTTTTTTTTATATTTCAAATCGAGTTTTATACATGAGTTACGGTGATTATTGTCTTAAGGTGCGCCTCTCGGGGTGCTTATTTTGGGAGGTTCCAGCGGCCACAATTTTGTAGCTATCGACCTCAAATTTTTTTTTAATTAAAGCTATTAAATTATCTACAACTTATAGAAGCCCTTTTTTTGATTTTCGAAAAAATAATTTTTTTTTTTAGATTAATCGCATTAAAGAAAAGATATTTTTAAAAAATTCGCTCTATATTTTATAGATAATTAAATTAGTAATCATTGTGTTAAAAAATAATTAATTTTTTACCCTTAATTAATTAGCTGGAATCTTTAAAATGAAATGGAATAAATCCCTTGTATTCCTATGGGAAAATCTAACGCCATCTCTTGCCGCCTCGAGTAACTTGGTAGTAAATCGTGTTTTAACGGCTTTTCGAGATGCGCCCCTTAAAACCTCGTCCTGGCCATTTTTTCAAAATTTGTGGGCATGGGGGCTTTTAGAAAATAATATCTCCCCCTCATCAAGAGAGATAAAAATTAATCTCAAGAGCCTTCCAAACTTAATCTTAATTAACTTATTATCTAAAAAATGTTTGCATTAAAAAAAAAAATTATTAAATATAAAACCCCGATAGTCCTTTTTAATTTCAAACAATAGAGTGCCTTAAAAAAATTCTTCCCCTGAGGCAATGGTGCGTTACTATTTGGGAGGTATATAAAATCATGCGAATGCCCCAGTAACGAGTTTTATTTTTAAGCAGCCTACAATAATTTCATTTCAAAAAAGTCTTTATTCATAATTTATTCAATATTAATATTTATCAAGGAGATAAATTAAAACAGAAGGATATATATGTTTCATTATATTATTTATTATTATTATAAACACTTATTCGTATTCAAACACATTTTTGAAGATGACACACTGAGTGGCACAATATGTAGAAAGTGTTTATACAAATAAATAATATATTGAAACAAATAACCTAGTGTTTTAATTTAATTTACCTCATTAAATCATAACGTTTCAAATAGAGCCAACTGTTACGTGTTTAATTTATTAATGTGTTTTCAGTTTAGCATAATTATAATTCTTTTCTTCTAAAAATGTTCGTAATTTCGCCCCACTTTTTGACGAATTAATTAATAAAAACCTAATTAGAAACCTGATAAAATAAAGATACTCGGGCTCTAATTTAAAGGACTCTTGGTGCCACTAGATAATGGAGAGACAGTCTGTTTATGAGTGATGAGGCTCAAATCCATCTTTTGGGTTGGGTTCGTTAACAAACATAATTTCAGATACTGAGCTAACATGATAAAATAATAATATCATTAATATTCTCTTGGAATTTAAATATTAATTAATGTCAAAGCGTTCTATTCGCATTTTTAAAATTATTTTTTCTGTATTATGAAATTCTAATTTGCGGGCCTTGGTGAAGATGCTAGCGTGCGGACCTTCTATACCAAGGGTAGCGGGTTCGGACCCCAGGCAGTCCGATATTTATATTTAATTGGATCCCAAATAGACCTATCATACTAATAAGGCTAACTTCCTGTCCCGGAGTGCCTGTCAGGGCGCTGATTGGCCAGAAAAAAAGGAAGTAGAGTTAGAAAGGGAAATTTAAAACTTTAAAATTTTGCAATTCCTCGCTGAAGGCGAGCAAGATGGCCCAGGGGCTGTAGCCTAAGGCGGGCTTTACAACTTGTATATAAGTAAAATACGAGTATCGTAAAGTCTTATATGGACTAAGTTGCCAAAAATACTGTGTGTATGTATATGAGTGTGGGAAGAGAGCTAAGCAGAATTTTATAAACTTTGAATCTATAGTTGAATTACGAATTGAAGTAGACAGAGTAGCTCTATCTTCGAAAGTCTGGCTAATTATCATAAATATCTTTATTTCAGTTTCATCTTTTTTTTTTAGACATTTTGATTTTTTTTTTTTAATTTCACTATAAAATTTATAAACTCGAGCTATTTTTTTTTTTTTTTTAATTAGCATCAAAACTTGTGGTCTATCATCATTTGAATATTTGCATTGTTAATTTAATGTCTTAAATACGCTCCGTATATTTTAAGTACAGAAATTAACCAGCATAATTTTCATAGCCTGTTTATACTATATTATGTATCCCACATAATTGACAGAAATTCATTCCGCTTTAATTTTAAAACCCTAAAAAAGAACATGAGAATGCTCTCTCCTTATGTTAGGGAAGGTAAACTCTCGGAGCACATTAAAAAAGAGGGATTTCAAGTACAACTTTAAGAGGAAGACGACACGTGGGTTGATGTCTTTCTTCTGAACACATTAAAAATAATAGCCAAGCCAAAGACTAACTTTCCTCCATCATCTATTGATTAGTTCTTTAAAAGTGTCTACTATTTGACCAGAATTTCTTTTTTCTAATTTATTTTTCATCTTTTTAAGAGTATGAGAAAAACAAATTTAAACTTTCATTTTCACTGGGTCTTTTGGTAAGGTAGCAAGACGATAGAGAGAAAGAGCTTTTATATTTGTTCATTGGTAAAATTCATTGGACCGTATATACTCGTTTATAGAATTTTTTGTCGGAATTAATTTTTAATGGACACATATTCTTCAAATTCAATAATGTCTTACTACTTTTATCTAATTCTAAAACATTCATTCCCAAAGTTTTTTCTTAAAAATCCTCACATACTACAAGCCAAATCTCTGGAAGATCTGGACTGCACAATTTAGCTTTCTGAAAGCACACTCAGAAATTCGCATCATTTGCTTCTGGCATAATTGAATCTTTTTTTTTTTTTCAACTTCTTTAAAACCTTCAGAAGCCAACATGTTCCGACAATATTCGGCATTAACTAAAATTGAATACAGACTAAACCCGATATTCATAAAAAAAATCTGGTGTGACTGTCGCACAGCACACAACTTTCTCTTACCTTCGGTAATCGAAAGTTGTGTTCTGTGCTTGTCTCACCAGATTTTTTGTGTCGACATGTATTTAGTTTCCGACAGTACGGTACATTCGATTTTCAAGATGCAAAATTTATAAGTATGGCAAAATATTTATATTTTGTTACCATGGCAACCATTTCTCCTATCTTTTCTATGGAGTACAAGAGTAAAGTGGTCTTCAGAAGATTTCAATGACAAAATGAGAATATACATTTTATTGAGAATCTAAAAAATAATTGATTTTTGAATTTAAAAAAAAATCGTTGGAGCGAATTTTGAGAAAATCGAAAAAAACTGAAAAAGTGCATCAGTAAAGTACTAGTACTCTTTGGTCGATTTTGTTCAAAAGCTTCGTGTCACGTCCCATGGGGGTGCCTAACTTAAATATAAAATTTTAACCTCCTAGCTCTTTTCGTTCTTGAGATATTTTGTTCACAGACAGACAGACAGACCATGTCGCAAAAACCCCTTTTTGGATTCAGGGGACCTCAAAACGTGTATATCCATTAAAATCTCGACATCGAATTTTTTACATGAATCCAATACTTTCTCTCTCTATATATATTAACTATATATATATAGAGGTAAGAGAAAGTAAAAAACCAATAAACCTTTACACACATCTGGTCAATGTCAACCACAAGTTATCCGAGCTAAGGCTGCTGTTTTTTTGATCCCAAACTATTCTTTCTCCGGAACGTTCTTCCTCTCAGTCTCAACTTTAATTTTCAATACCGAGCTTATTAAAGGAATTGAGCTAGGAGGTTGAAATTTTATATTTAAGTTAGGCATCCCCCTGAGGCGTGAAAATAAGCTTTTAAACAAAATTAGCCAAAGAGTACTAGTACTTTACTGATGTAGTTTTTCAGTTTTTTTTTTCGATTTTCTCAAAAAATCGCTCCAATGATTTTGATTAAAATTCAGAAATCAATTATCTTTTAGATGCTCTTTAAAATGTATATTCTCATTTTGTCATTGAAATCTTCTGAAGACTACTTTACTCTTGTACTCCATAGAAAAGATAGGCGAATTGGTTGCCATGGTAACAAAATATAAATATTAGCTAGATGGCGTGCAGTTTTTAAGATCTTTTGAAATTTTTATTTCATTAGTATAATAGGCGGATGCGAGATGTTGTGCTTATTGGCCGGCGCCCTAGGATAAGGGTAGTCCACCCACCGCGAAAGTGTGGAGGTCCTGGTTCGACTCCAGGGGGTTCAATTTGCCCAATCTTAAGCACAAACATATCTCGCAAACTTGCTATCCTAAAAAATATAGTTTCTCATACTTGTAAATTTTGCAACTTGAATTCTAATATATCGGCGGAAACTAAATATATGCAGACACAAAAAAATCTGGTGTGAAAAGCACAGAACACAACTTTCGATTCCCGAAGGTAAGAGAAAGTTGTGTGCTGTGCGACCAGTCACACCATATTTTTTTTAAAGAAATGTTTCTCACATATTCCCATTAACTTAGGAGTTGTAAAACATTTTTAGCTTTAATCCAAATTATAACAATCATGTTATAAATAAAATGCTAGTCTAAATAATAGTAATCTTAGCCGCTTATTTCAATATAGTCTCCTCTAATAAACAAACAACTTGTAGTCGTTAATCGAGTATTAAATTTTGAACTGTTTTATTTTTGTTTTCCGTCCTAAATCTAGTTGAAGAAAGCTGATTTAATTTTTATTTCTTCGATAACGCAACTTGAGATTTTTGGCTAGTTCATTTATTGCTTGCTTGTCTTATCTAGAAAATGAAATCCAAACTGACCATTTTATTTTCTCAACTTTAAGTTAAACGGCGTTTTATGTAGTAGTAACAAAAGGAGTCATATGCCTCATAATTTATTCAAATAAATATTCATTTTATTTCATTGGGCCGTATAGAAACCAGAATTATCCACCCTAGAATTATAGCTCAAACTCAACCGATCTCTGACTTTTTTCATCTATTGGCACTTATTTTATTATATTTCCGTACTCTTTATTATTACTGCTCTATAACTTAAACTGAGAATCTTGGCCTTATTTTTAAATAGCAGAATCCATTTTGACTTTGTCTTACCTCTATATGTTAATATATATAGAGAGAAAGTATTGGGATTCAGGTCAAAAATTCGATGTCGAGATTTTGATGTATATATACGTTTTGTGGTCCCCTGAATCCAAAAAAGTGGTTTTCGCGACATGGTCTGTCTATGTGTCTGTGTCTGTGTTCAATTTAAAGCATGAAGGAATAGAGCTAGGAGGTTGAAATTTTATATTTAAGTTAGACACCCAGGGCGTGAAAATAAGCTTTTGACCAAAATCGGCCAAAAAATACAAGTACTGATGTAGTTTTTCAGTTTTTTCGATTTTCTCAAAAATTCGCCTCAACGATTTTGATTAAAATTCAAAAGTTTTTTGGATGCTCTTTCAAATATATATATATTCTCATTTTGCTCTCAAAATTGTTTGAAACACACTTTACTCTTCTACTTCATAGGAAAGATAGAGGAAATGGTTGCCATGGTAACAAAATATTAATATTTTCCCATATTATAAATATTCGATCTTGAAATCTAATAACGTTATACCGCCGGAAAACACAAAAAATCTCTACTCATCTATTGGAGGTTTTTTATATTTTCCAACTTCATTTTTGAAATTATGGTCGAAGGGATAACAGTTCTTCGACTACCATATCGCATCTTGGACAAAATCAGACTTCTAGATAACTACCACTAATTTTCGTGAATGATCAACAATAAAGGGAACTTGGCATTACTGCACTCGTTCGCCAAGAGCTCATCCCTTTAAGTTAGAATAAATAAACTTCAGGAGGGAAATTCTCTTTTAATGTCCATTTTAGAGAGGATAGCGTTTCTCATCATCCATTTCCTCTTAGAATTGCCTGAGGGCTCAATATGGTACTCTAATCCAAGATCACGTTGAGGATTTGTTTTGATTCAATTTATTTAATAAAAAAAAAAAAAAAAATCGACCGCTACTTCGCCTGCAAAAAGTTAGTAGGCTAGCTGGCTCACCGTGGATTCTCTTCAGACAACGATTACACTTTATCATTCCATAATCTCAGCCATTAAGAATGCCTTCTTTGAATACTATTCACATATAACTTCTTATATTGTAAATTTTCTTAAGTATTAGGAAATTATTGAAGACATCATTAGGATTGCAAATACTACTTTGCCACTTGTGAATTTCCTCAATGGAACGAGAAAGAAGGAGAACAGGTGCCGTCTAGGGACATTAACATTTTATTATCAACCAAATAGAACCATTAGAGAAACGATTTAGACGAAAGTAAAAACAATTTAAGCCCTTCAAAAAAAAAAAATCCTTTATTGTACCTTACTAAATAATAGAAAAATTCTAAAAACCCTATAGAAAATGTATTTGTGTATAGCTTTTAATAAGTAACTAGCTGCGCCGCCCTCCTTCGGCTGGCTTCGCGTCTAGCCAGGGGGCTACGTGCCCACTGGACCTCCGCCAACCAACGGGAAGTTGGTCAAACAGAACGTGACAGACGGACACACCGCTATTATATATATATAGATTTTGCAAGAACTATGTTTCTGTGGGTTTTACGTCACTACTTTTAACAAATTTAATAATTCCCGAGAATAATCAAAAGTCGGCCAAAATATTTATATTTTGTTACCATGGCAACCATTTATCCTATCTTACCTGTCTTATATGGCCTAAGTTGCCGAAAAGACTGTGTGTATGTGTTTGTGAATTTGAGTGTGGATGGGAACAGTGGCGTGGCGGGGGGGGGGGGGGGGCGGTCCGCCCCAGGCCCCGAGCCGGCATAGGCCCCCATATATTAAAAAAAAAAATTTAATGAAAATTTCTCTTTGAGACGCCCCGGGGCCCTCAGGGCTCAAGTAAAAACCGAAAAACTTAGATAAAAAAATGAGAAAATTTATTGAAAATTTCTCTTTGAGAGGCCCCGGGGCTCTCAGGGCCCAAATAGAAACCGAAAAATTTAGTTAAAAAATCAAAATTTAATGAAAATTTCTCTTTGAGAGGCCCCGGGGCCCTCAGGGCCCAAATAGAAACCGAAAAATTTAGTTAAAAAATCAAAATTTAATGAAAATTTCTCTTTGAGAGGCCCCGGGGCCCTCAGGGCTCAAATAAAAACCGAAAAATTTAGTTAAAAAATCAAAATTTAATGAAAATTTCTCTTTGAGAGGCCCCGGGGCCCTCAGGGCACAAGTAACAACAAAATTTAATGAAAATTTCTCTTTGAGAGCCCCCCGGGGCCCTCAGGGCTCAAGTAAAAACAAAATTTAATGAAAATTTCTCTTCGAGAGGCCCCGGGGCCCTTGGGGTTCAGGGATATACGGTATTTTAAAAATATTTTTATGTATGGAGGAGAGGGATATTTAAAGATGAGCACCCCCCCCCCCCAAAAAAAAAAAAAAAATTCAATATAAGGCCCCATCTTCTAGTGCCGCCCCAGGCCCCCAACTGCCTCGGTACGCCTCTGGATGGGAAAAAAGTGTGAGTGTTTTTTATAAAAAAAAAAAGAATAAAATTTATATAAATCGATTATTATTTAGATTTCCTTTTAAAAAAATATCAGTAATATTTTGTGAAAATTGTTTGAAGTAGGCCTACACTTTATTATATTTCATTTTTTTTTATTAATAGTGGAATTAAAATTATTTAATTAAATTTTATTAATATTAATTCCTCATCAAAAGTTATTCTCTTCATGTAGTTTCTTTTCTCTTTTCTAAACTCTATGCCTTCATAGATAGTCTTTGCACTTTTTCTATATTCGTTGCTTCAAGTTGAAATTGGTCTTGTGATATTCTGACGTTTAATTTTTTTTTGTGTTGTGTTCTCTCCTTGGCTTCAATATTCTCATCGAAATTTTCTTCTCAAATGTGTGAGTAGCATTTATAAATAAATAAATATTAATATTTTAATAAAATATATTGGTAGATATAATTATTAATAAGGTTATTTTTGACAGCACTCATCCGTAGACACATTCATTCCATTCATTACACAACATATTCCTTAATTATATTATTTAAATAATTAGTACAAATTTAAAATTATGTAATTCCTGATTTATTATGCCATGAATTTACGATCGTATATATTTTTAATATAATTTAGGGATACAAACACACCTTCACAGAAACCTATTCAATTTTCTCGATTTTTTCGATTTGGATGTTTCAATCTGATGGCTCTCTCGTGTTCGGACATTCTTGTTGAGATCTTTCTACTTGTTTCACCAATATATACCTTATTACATTCACAAGTTACCTTATAAACTCCATTTTTTTTTTTTTACATTAATTTACTAAATATAATATTTTGAGGCTTATAATGATTTTATCATGAGAGCTTTCAAACATTTTTTTTTTTTTAATTTACTGGTATATATTTTATTTTATTATCAATCATAGCCTATTTGTTCTTTTTTTATTAAATAGACTTATTCATTTGAACTTCACTTTTCTAAATTGTTTTAATTTAAACCAAATCACTTCATCATCATATAAATTTACCTAATATACTGGTAAATATCTATCCTCTAAGATTATGTGTTGATGAAATAGTAGGCACCCAGGCAAATGGGATATTTTGAATATTTATAAATTAATTATGATAACTTCTAGGATTAATATTAAAGAAGCAACATGCGTTTTCTTATATGATTATTTCATTGTTTTATTTTTTTTATTTTTTACAATACACAACAGAATCACTTAATTATATTATTTAAATAATTATATAATTCTTGATTAATTGTAGGCACCCAGGAAAATGGGATTTTTTTGTGTTGTGAATTTTTTGAAAATTCATATATCTAAACTTAGGGATAATTTAATTTTATTAATGTAATGGTTTAATTTAATTTTTTTAGGTGCAGTGCGAGTCAATATTTTTAAGCCCCCCCCCCCCCCCAAGTGTTGTTTTGTGATTATTGTTTTTGTTTTTTTTTTTTTTTAATAGGCTATGAAAATTTGTTTGTAGCAACTTGTGTTGTTAGTCCAGGATCCCAGGCCCATTTTTGCAAGTTATTACTATCAAGCTAATTTTCCGTGAGTAGCTTCATTTTGATGAGACGACCATTTTTTTCTCTTGCAATTCTTGATTGAGGTAACTAACAGGAGTAGCAGTCAATAGCCGGCCATACACGAACGGTTATTTTTGACGGGCCAAGCCCGCACGTCACTCCCGTGGTTTAACCCACGTGACTGACCTGCCGGCCAAGGCCTGCTGTTCGTCCACTACGTGCAGGTCGCGTCCGCCAACAAACCCACCCGCGGACTTCACCTGTACGTGTGTGGTGTCCCGCAGTTTTTCTTCCATTTCTCGCGTATCTCAGACCTTTCATGCATGCTCGATGGCGAGAGTGACGGGCCACGGGTTTTTCAACATAACCTAACATTTAGGCGGCCATTTTTGTATTAGATTTTAGTTTTTTATCTGAATTGTCTCTGTATATCATTATAACCTATAAAATTAATGTAAAATAATTAAAATAAATTAATAATTATAATTATTAAAATATATTAATAATTATAATTATTATAATGAGATAATATAATATTATAATAAATTAATAATTATAATATTATAATAAATTATAATTTTATAATTATTATATTTAATATAATTATAATAATTATACTATATTATAATTATATTTATTATTATAATTTTAATACTATTATTATTATAATTATATTTATTTTTATGTAATAATTATAATTTTAATTTTTTTAATTGTCATTACGAGTCAATTTATTATAATTATCATTATTAATTTATTATAAAAATTATAATTATACATTGATTTTTTATGTTATAATATATTTATTTTTTTCTTTAATAGGCTATGTTGAAAAATTTCATTTTTAGCGACTGAGTGTTAGTCCAGTAGATCCGGCCCATTTGTGCAAGTTATTACTATCAAGCTAATTTTCCGTGAGTAGCTTCATTTTGATGAGACGCACCATTTTTTTTCTCAATAGAAATCCGTGACTTGAGGTAACTACCAGGTGTATGCCGGCTAATTAGAGAGAGGACGGGAACCTTCCCGGGACACAGCAACCAAGTGAAAAAAACGTTATATCCTGTCGCCGACGTTTCGAGCGCTAGTCGCACTCATCTTCAAGGGACGTCGGCGACAGGATATTACGTTTTTTATTTGAGGACTGGAGCCTTCCCGGACACAGCAGCCAAGTGAAAATAAAAAAAAAACGTTATATCCTGTCGCCGACGTTTCGAGCGCTAGTCGTACTCATCTTCAGGGGACGTCTGTGACAGGATATAACGTTTTTATTTTCACTTGGCTGCTGGGTCGGGAAGGCTCCAATCCTCTCCTAATTTAATCATTAATTTTTATATTACCTCCCCCCCCTCCCAAAAAAAAAACAAACAAAGCAAAAATCTACTATTTTTACTTTCTCTTACCTGTATATATATGTTAATATATAGAGAGAAAGTATTGGATTCATGCCAAAAATTCGATGTCGAGATCTTGATGGATATACACGTTTTGAGATCCCCATAATTCAAAAACGTGGTTTTCGTGACATGACCTATCTGTCTGTGAACAAAATCTCTCAAGAACGAAAAGAGCTACGAGATTGAAATATGGATCATGAGAGAATCCGTTATAAGGCAAAATTCTAAACATATATATAAATAACGAATACAGATATTTTTTTATTCATCAAAAAAAATATTGATTTATGAGTATTATTAAGAAAAAAATGAAACCAACCTGTTCTCGCTCCATTTCACATCAATTTATTTGCATATATTTCGACTAATATAGGGTTACGCCATCTTGAGTGCAAAAATATTATTTAATGGTAGGCTTTCATTTGATAAAATCAGTCTCCTTACTTGGATGATTGATGTTGGATAATCGAATTCTTATTCTTATTGTATATGGTAGTATATTTTACACATAGGTCGAAAAAAACTTTTCGGGCTTTCCATTATTTTCGAAAATTAATATGGCCGTATTTAAAATATTAACTCACCCTTTTTTGTCTCAAATTTTATTAATAAAATTAAAATTTATGAAATAATCATTAACGTTTGATCAAACTATTTTATTATTACTGTATATTAGAATCCACTAAATGAGAAAAATTATATTTTTAAAATTTTCGTATGATTATATCTCTTTGACCTAAGTGCTCAGAATTTTTTCAAAAATTAGACAGAAATTCTATTAATTAGTAGGAATATATCATAGATCCGACAGAGAGGAGCAGAAGGTCTTCTGAGGGATTCGAGCCCTTTGAGCTTCAACCCTAAATTCCTAATAAAAAAAATAAAATTATTTTCTTTAAATTTTTACCTTTGAAAATGCCCCAGGTCCAATTTAAATCTCTTATTATTATTTTCATAAAAAATTTTCTCTGAGTTTGAGCTTTTAGACTCAAGTCACAGAAACTGCCTCACATTTTGAAAAGGAAAATTGCAAAATGAGAAGCAGAGCAGCACAGTTAAGCTGTTTCCACACGGGGCGAATTCGAGGCATCTAGTTGATTACACTAGTTGGCCGGGCAAATGCAACGAGGGTGCAACGTCTGTAGAAAATGAATAGAATTCGCCTGGCCCCTTTCACACGCAGTCAACTTTTCCGCCTGCGGTTTCTCGCCAGGCACATGTGCCGTTCTCGTTCTCCTCCCCATTGGTTGAATCAACTCAATTCAACTACTGCACTACGCGCAATTGGGGCTTTCACATTGTTCAAATAGTTGCCTAGCGAATTCCATAGAACATGGAGAAAAAAATATTTTTATATAGAACGATTTGTCGATCTGACTCTGGCGGGGAGAGCAGTTGATTACACTAGTTGCCTCATGTGAACACGAGTCTTCAGACGGCAGTCATTTTCCAGGCAACTAGTTGAGTCAACTAGTGTAATCAACTAGTTGCCTCGAATCCGCCTCGTGTGAAACCATCCTTATACGTTACCACACACCTGTGAAACTAACACAGAGACTGCGCGGTGACATGTCACTTTAGAGTTAGCTTTTTTTTAATTGTACGACAAATTTGATCTCCATTGTGCTTGGATAATGGTGCGACAGTCCTTTTTTGTGCTGCTCTATGCTGCACTTCTCAGTGCAAAATGCTTGACACAGTACAGCCGGCGCCACAAGTGCTCAGGAGTGGAAACTTGAGCTTAGGCAACCAAAATGCTTAGCCTTTGGAAGTGTTATCTTAAAAGTAGCTTTTACCCTTGGCAATTGCATTAAAAAAATTGGTTTGGTTGACTAAGCTCAAGACTTCACTCTCGATCAGATTAGGCTCTAGCGGCACCGACTGTACAGTGAGCGCCACAATTAAGTCCCCACCTTGGAGCTAGAGCTTGGAGCTAGAGCCTTGAGAAAATGGTAGTACGTATATGGTATATAGTGAAATAATTTTAAATAAAATCTGGTACATTTTTATATACCAATTTACTCAATACGCTATTATACCATTTTCTCAAGGCTCTAGCTCCCAGGTGGGGACTTAATTGTGGCGCTCACTGTACAATGGACTCCCTGACTTAGGCTCCAACTCTGACTCGCGAAAAAAATTTTTTTTTCTTTTTTATGTTTTTTCTTTCCGAAGCACACTTATAATCCAAGTTGAATTTTGTAGGGTTGTGGTGGGGCGTTTTACGAGATATTCAGCCCCGGGACCAGGCAAAGCTCTCGGCTGGCCTGGTAACCTATAAGTGGGATATTTTTCTTTTTATTTGTTCAATAAAATTTATAAATTTCTTTGCTACTTTTTTCGAGACTTAACCACTTTGATCACTGAAATAATTTTATCCTTGAAAGGGGATACTGAGGATTTTTTTTTCTTTAGTCTTCGATATCTTAGGCCAGACTTTAAAGATACAATTATTTAGATACGATATATTTGGAGGTCCAGGCGATTTGTTTATTGATAATAAATAAAAGGCTTTGATTTTAGCAGTCTTAATAATTTTAGCATATCGGTTATTTGAATTTTCCATTCAAATATTGAACCCATCAAGCTATAGTCTAGAAAAATTATTTTTACTATATAGAAAAAAATTAAAATTTATTTTATATTAGCCTTATATTGAGTTTAGGTCCTGAGCGTATTTTGTTTTCCCGGCTAAATTTGAATTTAAAAAAAAAATTGAAATTTAGGCTATATTAATATTTTGATATATAGCCTATAATTAATTAATGCCTATCTCTCTTTATGGTCGTCCCTTAAATATTTTTACAGAAAGAATTTTGTTTGTTCGAAGAGGTTCTTTTATAGATTAAAGAAAATTTCTTTCTCACTTATTAATTTTTGAAGTTAGGATTTCTCACATAGGTAGAATGAATTGAACTTTTCTGATTGAAATAATTCATATTCAATGATGACCTAGGAAAGAAAAGGCGAGCCCGAGTCAAATATATTTGGATAGTAAAAATAATAAAAATTATAGGTAATTTGGCTTTTTTTTTACTTTTTTCTTGTGGCGAAAATATCATGCCGATCACGAAAATATAAATTTATAATCATCAACCAATATTTGATTGATTAATTGACGTTACCTTCCAGTGAATTTATTAAAAATTTATCAAACTTAACTTTCTAGGAATAGGCAAAAAGCTGAGTTTTATTTTTACTTATTTATTAAGTAGTTTTTTTTTTTTTTGTTTATATATTAAAAAAAAAGACAGAATCGAGTGTTTAATTTCAAATTAAACAGCTACTTACCTTAGAGCCTTCTCTCCGTTGAATCTTGCATGAACGAAGAAACGTACCGGGACAATACCAACGATGACGGTAACAATGAGAGAAGTCACTGTCTATTAGTGCAAGCGAGTTCGAGAGAGAAAAAGAAAAAAAAGGGAGTAGAACTAGCTAGGGCTCTTCTTCCGCCGGCATGACGATCACGTCGCCGGTTACCATCAAATGGGAGGGCAGCATGATCGCAACACGTCTTCACCCACCTCGATGAACACGTCCCCGAAGACGGCACCCAACTGGCAAACGGACCCTCTCCTCGACGAAGACCGATGAGGAGGAGGGTCTCCTGGTGCGCAGGCGTTTCCCGGCGAAACACAGCACCTGTGGCGCCCGGGGATCGATGCCCGGTCCTGGGCTCTCTCTCTCCCTACTCTCTCTCTCTCTCTCGCTAATGATGCGTGTGAAAAAAAAAATCTGTCCGAAAATGCGAAATCGAATTTCAAAAGCCCGACTGAAATATCATCATCATTGGAAGGGTTAAGTAAAGAATATCTTTATTAACCTGAAATTGGAGAAATTTTCAGACACCTTCAGTAATAATTCATTAAAAGTGTGTAATAAATAAATATTTTGTTTTTGTACTAGAAACTGCAATCAAGTTGACGATCACATTCATCCAATCAATTTTAATTATTAATTATCAAAGTAAAAGGCCCGAAGCAAATAAAAAGAAGCCAATTATTAGAAGAAAAATTTCATCCTCCTCGAGTAACAAAAAAACCAAGGTTGGGGAACGAAAACCCAGAGTTGTCCCATTCTTTGGAAAACAAAAATCCACGGTCCAAGCCTCGGGGGAACAAAAATCCAGGAAGAGAAAAAAAAAAATTGTTTCACGAGAGATTTGAACTCGAGTTTTTTGGATTTGTTCTTCATTTTCAATTCATTTATTCAATGCCTTTACGCTTTCGTACGAGGCTGTTATAGTGATATGATTCTTTTTTAAGCTACTTAATTTGCTTCTATTAACCATTGGGCCAGGCTTGGTCCATTAGTGACTTCCAGGGCTTGGCAAATGACAACTGGCCCAAGGTTCGGCCAATTGTCAGCATTGGCAATTCCTACCTGGATAGCGCGCTTGTTTGCATCTTATTTTCCTAGGAATCACACAAATAATACATGATCTGGGGCGTGTTTAATTTAGTAATTTTAGCATATTTTGAAAAAATTATTTCTCTAATGTAAAGACTTTTCTTGTCTTAGAAATTGTCTCTTTCACTCATCACTTCTCAACTTCCTACTTAATAAAAGTTAATTAGGAAATGCTAAATTGGTTGCTCATATTTTTAAAAAAGTTTGTTCGAGTAGCCTATCAAGAACACAAGAGAATTTAAGCTGAAAGTGGGAAATTTATTATTATCATAGGAATAATTTTTGGTAGGGTCCGACCGAAACAAGATTTTCAGCGAAACCGAAACCGAATATTCGGCTCAACCTTAGTTTCGGCCGAAACCGAAACCGAAACTTGTATTTCCTATAAAAAAATGTATATTTTTTTTTTGAAATTTTTTTCCCTCCGTGAAAATGATTTTACCTTTTTTTAGGGAGACAAAAATTTTTTCTCCTTCAAGTGCAAATCATTTGACCTTTTTTTTTAAGACTCAAGTTTCGGCGGCCGAAAGTTTCGGCTACTTTTGGCGAAACGAAACTTTGGCCGAAACTGGCCGAAACCGAATATTCGGTCGGTTCCTAATTTTTGGCCAATTTTGTTCAAAAGCTTATTTTGAGTATCCGGAAATCAGGGGCGTATATAAGGGCCCCCCCCGAAATTTCCCAAACACATATACATATATAGGGATATATAGACATCAGGGCAACAAATTTTTCCGCAGGGTGGAAAACTTTGATTCCGCAAAAGAAAGTTCCGCAAAAAGTTGCGTGTGAAAAAAAATTTAGTTTCTTAAAAAAAAATATTCCGCAGAAAAATTTTTGAGTTCAGACCCCCCCCCCCCCGAAAAAAATTTCTATATACGCCCCTGCCGGGAGTGTACCTAACTTAAATATAAAATTTCAATCCGGTAGCTCACTTCCTTCATGCTTAAAATCGTTACACACAGACACCAATTTGCGGGACCCACTTTTTTTTGGACCGAGGGAACCTCAAAACATGTATATCCATCAAAATCTCAACATCGAATTTTTGACATGATCGTAATACTTTCTTTCTATAAATAATTAGAATCCATATTGCCAATATTTTCTCTCTTTAACTTTATGTTATGCTACGTCTATTTAAATAATCATTTTTTTCCCCCACAAAAAAATTAAACTTTTAATTCGTCTTTTTTATTTTATTCTAGTTACGAATGGTGTTGAAGGGATGTCATTTCACTCTTTTTGGCTTCTTCCGTCTTTGTCTCACTCTCTCTCAACTCCCTGCTCGACATCGCTGCCACTTGCTTTCACTCCGCCGTTGGGATGCCTAAGCACCAGGCGTTTCTAAGTTAAATATAATAAGGTAATTATTTCTATTCCTTTTTTATTTTATTTCATCCGATATATCTTATCTTATCTTATCTTATTATATTAAACGAGCAATGTACGTTTATTTGTTTGTTTGTTTGTTTATATATATGCATATCAGTTCTCGAAAACGGCTCTAACGATTTATTTCAAATTTTAAATATATACTATGTGCGGTCCAAATATGCAATTGTGCTAGGTGTCATGTTTGGGGAAATTCGGGTACTAGTACTTTGCTGATGTACTTTTTTAGTTTTTTCTAATTTTCTCGAAATTCCCTTCAAAGATTTTTTTCAAATTTTAAATAGTTCCCAGTTCCGGCATAGAAAACAAATTGCGCTAGGTCTCGTCTTCAGGAAACCTCGAGTACTAGTACTTTACTGGTGTACTTTTTTTAATATTTACCAATTTTCTTGAAATTTCTTTTAACCTTTTCTTTCAAATTTTAAATATTTTTTTATTTCTTCTATACAAATAAAATTTGGCCCCTCGAGTACTAGTACCTTACTGGTGTACTTTTTTTTAGGTTTTACTTTCTTACCTATGTATATATGTAATATATATATAGAGAGAAAGTATTGGATTCATGTCAAAAATTCGATGTCGAGATTTTGATGGATCTTCACGTTTTGAGGTCCCCCTGAATCCAAAAAAGTGGTTTTCGCAACATGGTCTGTCTGTGGGTGGGTGGGTGGGTGGGTGGTGGGTGTGTCTTGTGTTCAATTTTAAGCATGAAGGAATTGAGCTACGAGGTTGAAATTCTATATTTAACTTAAACACCCCCGGGACCGGAAAAATAAGCTTTTAATCAAAATCGGCCAAAGATTACTAGTACTTTACTGATGTACTTTTTCAGTTTTTTTCGATTTTCTCAAAATTTGCTCCAACGATTTTTTTTTAAAATTCAAAAATCAATTATTTTTTTAGATGCTCTTTAAAATGTATATTCTCATTTTGCGATTGAAATCTTCTGAAGACCACTTTACTCTTGTATTTCATAGGGAAGATAGGAGAAATGGTTGCCATGGTAACAAAATATAAATATTTTCCCATACTTATAAATTTTACATCTGAATTCAAATGTTCCGTACTGTCGGGAACTAAATATATGTCGACACAAAAATCTGGTGTGACAGCACAGTACACAACTTTCGATTACCGAAGGTAAGAGAAAGTTGTGTGCTGTGCGCCAGTCACACCAGATTTTTTATATTTTCGTTTTAAAAAGGTTTTATAATGTTCAAAGCCTTGTGGGCTTGCCTTCCTGGTCAAACCCTCCCTCTCTTTGCCCTGGACCCTCAGATTTGTATGAATATATCCACGAATATTAAATTTTAATTAATCCGCAATTTTGTAAATACAAAAATTACGCTCAGAAGTATTTTATTTTATAGAGGATGAGTTTTGGGGGTGGATTAATTAAGTAAGTGTTTTAAAAATTATTTTTACTTCAGAATTAGATCCCCAATAAATAAATAAATACAAAAAATTACGCCTAGAAGTATTTTTTTTATAGAGGGTGAGTTTAGGGGTGGATTAATTAAATAAGTGTTTTTTAAAAATTATTTTACTTCGAATAGATCCCCAATAAATAAATAAATACAAAAAATTACGCCTAGAAGTATTTTTTTTTTAGAGGGTGAGTTTAGGGGGTGGATTAATTAAATAAGTGTTTTAAAAAATTATTTTACTTCGAATAGATCCCCAATAAATAAATAAATACAAAATTACGCCTAAGAAGTATTTTTTTTAATAGAGGGTGAGTTTAGGGGTGGATTAATTAAATAAGTGTT